>JBAMBR010003806.1:0-20851 GCA_037044475.1 Zaprionus obscuricornis
TGTAAAGCTGAAAGAAAGTATGTAATGTGATGTAATAAGTAGCAGCAGCAGCAGCAGCAGCAGCAGCATAATGAAATAATGAATGTATGATGAAAGAGTGCCTGTGTCTCTGTCTGTGTATGCGTATATATATATATATATATATATATATATATATATATTGGCAAGCTCATATCGATCTATATAAAAAAATTAAAAAATGAACGTTGTTATATAAGCGTAGTGTGTGATGATGATGTTGATGATAATCATGATGATGATGAAACTGAATATGAAACAAAAAAAAAAAAAAACTGTTTATAAAATTACAAAAAAATTTCAAAATTTTGCAAATTTCAATTGAATTTTTTCTTTAATTTTTATTCTTTATAATTTTTGATGCTTTTTGTTTTTTTTTGGACTCTTTGCGTGTGTTTTTTGAAGCGTGCCTGTGATATGATATGAGACGATATGAGCTGCGTGATGAAATATAATAATAATAATAATAAAAATAATCATAATGATAATGATGATTCATGATAATGATAATGATAATGCTAATGATAATGAGGTGTAGTATTTCTATAATGATATATAGAATCTTAGTTAAATAAAATTCAAACGAAATTTTTTTTTTCACTTGTTTATTTGCTTGTTTCTCTTCTCTTCTCTTCTATTTTTTTTCTTTTCATTTTGACAAATAATTGCAATTTCTATAATTTTTTTTTAAATTTTTATTTTCACTTTTATTTTTTATTTACATTGCAATACAAGAACAATAAGAAGAAGAAGATAAAGAAATACAAATAAAATTTATGCATAATTTTTGTGTGAAAACAAAATTTTGAAATTTGCAAAAACAAAACAAAAAAAATGTTTAATTTATCAGTTTAAGAAATTTAAGCGAAAAAAATGTAATATGAAAGAAAAGAGAAAAAATATAAAGTGAAAAGTAGATGATAAAAAAAAAAATTTAAATGGGGATCACAAAAAAAAAAAAAAACAAACAAAAAAAGAATTTCGAAAAACATTGAAAAGTTTTTTTTTTATTTGAATTTTCGTTTTGTTTTGTTTTGGAAATAAATGTAAGAATTCAAGCACATGCAACATACATGCAAACACATGCAACTTTCAATGTACTTTCAATGTAGCATCAAAAACTTCAATTTATGATAGAGAGAGAGAGAGAGAGAGAGTTACTATAGTTGCAATACACATATATATATGTATGTATGTATGTATGTGTGAATGCTAAGTGCTCTAACTAAGTTTGTATATGTGAATGCTTTATTTTTTTAGTATGCATATACAACTTGTGTCTGTGTTAACTTCTTATATTAACTAACTCTATAAAAATAAAAAAAAACACTATTGAAAAAAAAAACAAAAAGCAAAAACAATGAAAAACGAAAAAAAATAAAATATAAAAAAAAATAAAAATAAAAATAAAAACTCTTATTTCAATTGATACCTGACTATAACTATATATATATATATTATATATATATACATAACATACACTATATATATATAAAAACTATAACAACAACAACAACAACTACCGCTATTAACAAATTTTCAATTTAGTTGATAGAACACAAAAAAAAACAAAATTACAAATAAATAAAAACAGCAATAATAAAAAAGCAAAAAAATTACACAAATAATTATAAAAAAATGAAAATAAAATTTAACAAAAATAAAATGAAAAAAAAAAAACTTGTTTTAAGCACACAAATTGTAAAAGTGCTTAAAAGAAAAACAAAAAAAAATGCAAAAAAAAAATAAAAATTAAATAAAAATATTAAAAAAAAAACTAATTGAAATTGAAACAAAATCATTCTTTATTTATTTAAAAAAAAAAAAAACTGTTTTAAGTAGAGAGCTTAATGTGCCCAGTCAATAGCAATTATACGACATATATATATATATAAATATATAGTATATATATAACACCAATATACAACAAAAACAACAACAAATAATTCTAATTAAAGGGTTTTGTGTTTTTAATCGAAAAGAACAAATAAACAAAAAATAAAAAAAAAAATTAATAAAATAACTAAAAGACAAATACTTTTATTTCTTGGGAAATTTCAAGTAACATTGTTTATTTTTTAATTTACAAATTTATTTTTAATAAAAATAAATTTGTAAATTAAAAAATAAACAATGTTACTTGAAATTTCCCAAGAAATAAAAGTATTTTGCTTTTAGTTATTTTATTAATTTTTTTTTTATTTTTTGTTTATTTGTTCTTTTCGATTAAAAACACAAAACCCTTTAATTAGAATTATTTGTTGTTGTTGTTGTTGTATATTGGTGTTATATATATACTATATATTTATATATATATATATGTCGTATAATTTCTATTGACTGGGCACATTAAGCTCTCTACTTAAAACAGTTTTTTTTTTTAAACAAATAAAGAATGATTTTGTTTCAATTTCAATTAGTTTTTTTTTTTTAATATTTTTATTTAATTTTTATTTATTTTTTTTTGCATTTTTTTTTGTTTTTCTTTTAGCACTTTTACAATTTGTGTGCTTAAAACAAGTTTTTTTTTTTCATTTTATTTTTGTTAAATTTATTTTCATTTTTTTATAATTATTTGTGTAATTTGTTTGCTTTTTTATTATTGCTGTTTTTATTTATTTGTAATTTTGTTTTTTTTTTGTGTTCTATCAACTAAATTGAAAATTTGTTAATAGCGGTAGTTGTTGTTGTTGTTGTTGTTGTTATAGTTTATATATATATATAGTGTATGTTATGTATATATATATAATATATATATATATAGTTATAGTCAGGTATCAATTGAAATAAGAGTTTTTATATTTATTTTTATTTTTTTTATATTTTATTTTTTTCGTTTTTCATTGTTTTTGCTTTTTGTTTTTTTTTTCAATAGTGTTTTTTTTTATTTTTATAGAGTTAGTTAATATAAGAAGTTAACACAGACACAAGTTGTATATGCATACTAAAAAAATAAAGCATTCACATATACAAACTTAGTTAGAGCACTTAGCATTCACACATACATACATACATACATATATATATATGTATTGCAACTATAGTAACTCTCTCTCTCTCTCTCTCTCTATCATAAATTGAAGTTTTTGATGCTACATTGAAAGTACATTGAAAGCTTGCATGTGTTTGCATGTATGTTGCATGTGCTTGAATTCTTACATTTATTTCCAAAACATAACAAAACGAAAATTCAAATAAAAAAAAAAACTTTTCAATGTTTTTCGAAATTCCATTTTTTTGTTTGTTTTTTTTTTTTTTGTGATCCCCATTTAAATTTTTTTTTTATCATCTACTTTTCACATTATATTTTTTCTCTTTTCTTTCATATTACATTTTTTATTCTCTTAAATTTCTTAAACTGATAAATTAAACATTTTTTTTGTTTTGTTTTTGCAAATTTCAAAATTTTGTTTTCACACAAAAATTATGCATTAATTTTATTTGTAATTTTTTATCTTCTTCTTCTTATTGTTTTTGTATTGCATTGTAAATAAAAAAATAAAAGTGAAAATAAAAATTTAAAAAAAAAATTATAGAAATTGCAATTATTTGTCAAAATTAAAAGAACAAAAATAGAAGAGAAGAGAAACAAGCAAATAAACAAGTGAAAAAAAAAATTTCGTTTGAATTTTATTTAACTAAGATTCTATATATCATTATAGAAATACTACACCTCATTATCATTAGCATTATCATTATCATTATCATGAATCATCATTATCATTATGATTATTTTTATTATTATTATTATTATATTTCATCACGCAGCTCATATCGTCTCATATCATATCACAGGCACGCTTCAAAAAACACACGCAAAGAGTCCAAAAAAAAAAAACAAAAAGCATCAAAAATTATAAAGAATAAAAATTAAAGAAAAAATTCAATTGAAATTTGCAAATTTTTTTGTAATTTTTTAACAGTTTTTTTTTTTTTTGTTTCATATTCAGTTTCATCATCATCATCACACACTACGCTTATATAACAACGTTCATTTTTTATTTTTTTTTTATATAGATCGATATGAGCTTGCCAATATATATATATATATATATATATATATATATCGCATACACAGACAGAGACACAGGCACTCTTTCATCATACATTCATTATTTCATTATGCTGCTGCTGCTGCTGCTACTGCTACTGCTACTTATTACATCACATTACATACTTTCTTTCAGCTTTACATCAATTTCATTTTTTTCAATTTTTCAATTTTTTCATTTCCAATTTTTTATTTTTTTTTTATAGCAAAATCTATTGAAGTTTTAAATAATACGGCAAAAATTTTTTGCACAACAAATTTCGAACACAAAATTTCTAAAAAAAAAAAAAAACAACAATTGCATTTCACTTTCTTTACTCTCTATCTCTTTATCTCTCTCTCTCTCTCTCTCTCTTTATCTCTCTCTCTCTCTCTCTCTCTCTCTATCTCTCTCTCTCTCTCTCTCCATCTCTCTCTCTCACACACACAGACTATCTTACGCTTAATATACATACAGTGATAAATTTTTAGTTATTTTCGACATTTTGCATTAATAATTTTCAGCTTTATGAAATTTCAGAAAAATATTTATATATATATATATTATATATATATATTCATGTTTATGCATGTGTATATGTGCATGTGCATGTGTATCTGTATGTGTGTATATAGCTTGAGATATTGATTTTGTTTTTGTTTTTTTGCTGTTGTTGCACTTAAGTTTACAAACATTCAACACATTGGCATTATATATCGTCTGTCGTCTGTCATCTGTCGGCATCTGTCGTACATTTTCTTCTTTCTTTCTTTTTTTTTTTTTATCCAAAAATTCAATTTTAAATAGATTTCGCGCACGACTTTTTACTATTTTTTTGTTTCATTTATCATTTATCATTAATAATTATAATAATAAAATAATAATAATAATAAAATAATAATATTAATATTAATAATTAAATTCAAACTAAGTTTCGCGGGCACTTGAACAGTGAATGTTTTGCTTTTCAAATTATATATTTATATATATATTATATATAACTTTACAGTTATAATAGTCGCGTTTGCATTTGAAATTTATTTCAATTTCAGCATGTCCACAAAAAAAAAAAAAAATTAAAGTTGATATTTTGGATATTGCTGCCAGAGTTGCCAACGTGCCTGCAATTGTTTCCACAAACGTTGCATAAAGTTGCCACTATTACTGCCACTGCCACTGCCACTGCCACTGCAACTGTTCCCATTATTGCCACTGTTACTGCTACTATTGCAAATATTGCCACAATTACATGCCACACTTAGGGCATTTATTAACTACTAAATTTTGCCAGCATTCTCTTGTCGTGCACTGTAACGCGGCTCCATTGGCATCAATATATCCGTCATTAGCTCATTGGGTGCCTCTAATAAACCTTTGGCATGCGCTGCCGCTGTATCACAATCAGTGCGACGTGAGATCAATAGCCTAATATCAGTATGCAATGATAAGCGTCCCGAACGTGATGTTTGGAATCTATGAGAGAGAAAACAGAAAATTAGCTTGCCACTAGATCAACAACAGACTTGCCACAAAGACTAACCTCAAATGTATGGAATAACGTAAACGTTTCATTTGTTCAGCATTTATAAAATGCCCCAATTTGCTGCTGTTGCTATTGCTTGCTGCCATTGGACTGCTGGGTGGCTGTTGCTGCTGCTGTTGTTGTTGCATGCCAAGTGCAGCACAGGGACTGGCAGTGCCAGGTAATTCTTCAGCTAAAATACGTTGACGCATAAATGTGCGATGCAATGGTGGCATATCACGCATATCATAAGGTATAACAAACATGCGCACCACTGTGCCCATGGGATTTAAGAGTGTTGCTTGCACAGTGCCACAACGTGGCACAGAATAACCTTTACGTGGCAAACGTATTTCACACTGCAAGAGAGAAAGAGAGAGAGAGTGAAAATATGTTAAAATAATAATACTTGCAACATGTGGCATGTGGCATGCAACATGTGGCATGTATTAACTTACCAAATATGGTGTACTTAATGTTTCACCATGCAATTCATAAAAATATGCTGCCGCTGGTATTGTCAACTGTGTAGGGCAAAAACCACCCGATGCCCCCAATTGTAAACGAAAACCGGCAACTTCTATTTTTGGTAATAAACGTTTTTGCAACAATGATTCCTCAAGATTACCAAGCAATGGACGCACACCAAATTGTGTGGCAAGACGTGCACGTGTCTTTAATGGTGAACCAGCTGGACTACACATTCCCCCAGATTCAAAATCTTCATCCGATAATTGCTCATCGGAACCTAAGGAGCTGCGATCCGAGCGATCACTTAAATGTCTTGCACGACGTTTATTAAATGCTGTTACTGTTGTTGCCATTACCATTGTTTGTTTGCCATAACGTGGTGATACTGCTAAAGCATTTGGTAATGTTGGCGCTGAGTATGATTTTTGTACAGTTAAATTGCCAGCAGCAACAGCAGAAGTTGCAACAGTTGCAGCAGCAGTAGTTTCTGTTGGTGTTAGCAACGTTTGTGATTGTGATTGCGACTGTGATTGATAAGCTAATGTTGCTGGCTCAAAGTTAAAAGTTAAATGTTCATTATCAATGCCAATAGCTGGCGGTGCTGTGCTACAAAAAATTGTTGTTAAATTAACTTTGGGCAACGCTTTACGCAACATTGGCGATAACATTGGCGGTGGTGTTTCTCTATCTAAAAGTTGTGGCATGCCACTGCAATTTAAACGCAATTTTGTTAAATTAAATTGTTGCTGCTGCTGTTGATGTTGTTGCTGTTGCGGTGCCTGCTGCTGCTGCTGCTGTTGTGCTTGTTGCTGCTGCTGCTGTTGGCACTGTCTTCCCTTTTGTGCCTGCTGCTGCTGCTGTTGTTGTTGCTGCTGCTGCTGCTGCTGTCCCTGCTGCTGCTGTTGCTGTCCCTGCTGCTGTTGCTGCTGTTGCAATTCTTGCAGCTTAAGCGGCACATGACTTTTTGGCGTCTTGAATTGCACCACAATATGCTCAGCCATCAGGCATGTTGGCGGCGGCGTCTTGGAACGTTCCTCCTGTTGCTGCTGCTGCTGCTGCTGTTGTTGCTGTGCATTCAATGTGCAACGTTCAATATTTGGCGTTAGCTTTGTATGTGTTATGGACTGTGAAGAGAGAGAGAGAGAGAGTAAGAGAGAGAGAGAAAGAGTGAGAAAAAGAGTTGCAATTGCTGCTGCTGCTGCTGCTGCTGTTGCCTTACCTGCTCATCAAGCTCTTGCTCCATGCTATTATCATCAGCAACATTATCATCAGTGTGTCCATTGCTTAAATTATGCGATACTTCTAGTTGCAACGTTTGTGGCACAACATTTCTTTGGCCATTGCTAAAATTATGTTGCGTCTTTTGACGCTTGCAAACTTGACAGCCGCTTGTTGGTGCTGGCTGCGTTAGTGGCAGCAGCAACAGCTGATTGTTGTTATGTGCGGCATGTGGATGTGGATGTGGATGCGGATGTTTTTGATTTTGTTGTGCAGACTTGAGATCATTGACAGCTGCAGTTGCCGTTGCTCGAGATGCTGCTGCTGCTGCTGTTGTTATTGCTGCTGTTGTTGCTGCTTTTGTTGCAATTGTTTTTGTTTTTGTTTTAACTTTTGATTTCTTTGCTTTATTGTTGCTGCTGTTGCTATTGCTATTGCAATTGTTGTTGTTACTGTTACTGTTGCTGTTGCACTTGCGTCGATTCTTTGGCGTGCGCTGTATGGCCTGCAGCAACATCTCGGCCTTATTACGCGGTGTTCCCACAATGAGATCTGAGCTGCTTAAACTGCAACTTGAAATATCTTCATCCATATCTGAGGCACTTGTTACATCATCATCATCATCATCATCAATAACATCATCATCATCATTATTAACATCAGCAACAACATCTTTTACAGCAGCAGCAGCAGCAGCAATATCAACATTAGCAGCAGCTAACAGCACAACATTATCTTTAGCTGCCACATTTGTCACATTGTCAACATCATCTTCATCTTCATCATCTACATCTTCATCTTCATCCACATTGCAATTGAGGCAAAGTAATGTCTTCTCGCTGCCACATTGCTGACAGCTGCTGAGTGAAGTTTGTGTGCCTGTTGAAATCATTGCAATGCCGCGACGCATTGATGTCAATTGCATGACCATTGCTGCTGTTGCTGCTGTTGTTGTTGCTGATGTTGCTGCTGTTGGTATTGCTGCTGCTTCGACTGCTGTTGTCTCTGGCTCTTGGCTAACATCTTCATCCATTGCCTCAATTTGCTCTAAATGTTGCTCAGAGTATTTACGTTCACGTTTTTTATCACGTCGCTGCATACGCTTGCGATACTTTTGCAATTGTCGCTCACGATGACCAAGCAGCAGCAGGCCATCATCATCAGCAGCAGCAGCAGCAACAGCAGCAGCAGCCTCTGCCTCTAATCTCAACTGTTGCTGCTGTTGCTGTTGTTCACGTTGCTGTTGCTGCTGTTGCTGTTGTTGCTGCTGCTGTTGTTGCTGTTGCTGTTGTTGCTGCTGTTGTTGCTGCTGTTGCTGCTTTAAGCTTTTATCACTGCTGCTCAAAGCTGCGGCTGCTGCTGCTGCTGTTGCTGTCGTTGACGATGTTGGCGTTGTGTTTATTGCAATTCTTGCACCCAAACCCGTTGGCGTTGTTGCACACATGCCACCGCCAGCTGTTGGTGTACTTACTGCTGCTGCTGCTGCTGTTGCTGGCAAACGCAATTTGTTATTGCTGCTGCTGCTACTATTGCTTGCCACAACATGCGGCAGTCCAGCATTGAAACGTGGCAAACTTTTTACACAAACAGCAACACTAAAATTCTCAGCAATATTAACATGTGGAAAATGATGTACATTTGGTTTGGCTGTAAAACCGTTGCTGTTGTTGTTGCCATTGCTGTTGCCATTACTGTTATCATTGCCAGCGCTGTTACCAGCAGCAGCTGCATCAGCAGCAACATCATATGGACGTATGCGATAAAAGATATTTAAACGCGGTCGTCGCTGATTTGCAGCTGCTGTTGCTGTTGCTGTTGCCGTTGCATTTATGCTGCTAGCCAAATCACCAGCATTGCAACTGCCACTGCCACTGCTGCCATTGGCAAATATAATGCGTCCACTATCATAAACACTTGGATCTGATTTACGCAATAGATCGCACCATGCAACAATTTGTGAGAAATAAAGTTGACTACGTATTGCGCTGCATAATGATGGCAGCGTCATTGTTGGTGGCGGCACTCTGCAAAAAATTAAAAATAAAAATAAAAATTAATAATTATAGTTGCCAATAGCTTGCAACAACATATGCCACAATATACTAACTTTTCCTTGCCACTTATGATCCATTGCTCGAGTAAAATTTTATGCGCAGCGGGTCCCAAATAAACTTCAATGCAAACAGCTTCGCGACGCGCTAATATTGCTTCAATTTTTAAGCAATGTGCACGCCAGCGGCTACACTGTAAGAAATATTGGAAGAAGTGGTGATGGAAATTGTTAGTGTGTGAATGAGATAGTGATAGTTGAAGTTACTTACAGTTATATTTACATAAGACATATCACAGAAATGCTCCTCAGCATCGGCTAATTCGCCCTTGGCCAATCCCATTTTACGTAGAAATTGATCACAGTGTGGACCATGTTTGGGCCTTTTATTGTTGCTGCAACTGTTGCTGCCGTTATCATTAACAGCTGCTTGACAATTGTTGCTGCTGTTGCTGCTGTTGGCAGTGACTGTTGTTGCTGTTGCTGCTGCTGTTGCTCCACCATAGCCATAACCTAAACCTAAACCTACACCGCTTAAACCAGCAAGAAAACCAGCAGCAACTCCACCACCACCAGCTGCTGCTGCTCCAGCTCCAGCTCCAACTGTTGCTGCTGCTCCAGCTGCTGCTACTCCCGCTCCACGACTACAATTATAATCCAACAAACTTGCTGCCTGACTCGCCGTTGCAGCATAACCGCCTAAGGCTAAGCTCAAACCACGCGGCGTTTCAGCAGGTGCACCACGCAAACATGTGCTGGCCAAGGATTGCAATGAGTGTAAAATATTATCAGTGCTAGATGTAGAACCTGGTGAGCTTGCAGCACTTGAATTATTTGTATGCAACTGTTCAGCCATAACTGTGCCACTAGATATTCCTATTCCTGCCGCAGCTGTTGTTATTCCTCCTCCACCAGCAGCAGCAGCAGCAGCGCCAATGCCAGCACGATTTAGCATAACGCGTCGCACAATCTCAAAGTCACCACCACGTTCGGCATTCATATCGTTGATGGCCAAGGCTACAAGTTCTGGCTCAGCGCTCATAGTTTGTGCCGCTGGTGACACTTGACGCAATTGGCAAAGTTTTTGTGTCCAACGTTGATGTGTTGCACTATTGTTGCTGCTGTTGCTACTGTTGCTGTTGCTATTGCTGCCATTGCCATAGCCATGACTTAAAGCTAAACCTTGGCCATAGCCATAGCCTTGCGCATAGTTAGTGGCACGTGTTGTGGCAACACCACCACCACCACCACCACTGGCCATGGCATAAGGATTCGTTGTTATATTAATTGCTGCACGTGATGTTGATGGACGCGATGGTGAATGACGACCAGCATTGCCTGTTGTCATCAACAACTGCTGTTGCTGTTGTCGCTGTTGTTGCTGCTGCTGTTGTTGCTGCTGCTGTTGCTGTTGATGCTGCTGCTGTTGATGCTGATATTCATCATCGGCTATTGGTCGACCTTCTAATATAAGCGATGCCACACCCAACACTATCGATGTATAATTATTTTGTTGTGTTGCCGTTGCTGTTGCTGCTGCTGCTGCTGTTGATGCTGCCACTGTTGCTGCAACGGCTGCTGCTGCTGCTGCTGCCGCTGCTTGTGCTTGTGCCTGTGTTGCTGCCGCAGCAGCAGCTGCAGCTGCTGATGTTGATGTTGCACCACTAACAACAGTTGCTGCTCCATTTTGTGCCAAACCAGCGGCTGGCGGTGAATTTGTTACACTTGTTGGTATCATTTCTTTATCTCTTTCTCTACTCCTCCTTCTTTTACTTTCTTTCTTTCTCTATGTCTTCTGCTGCTCCTGCTGCTTTTCCTGCTTCTTCTTCTGCTTCGGCAAAGTCAACTGTTGTTATCTTGTTTTAGCTTCTAGCTCTTCTCTTCTCTTCTCTTCAACACTGCTGCTGCGCTGATCACTTCTCACTTCTCTTCCCACTAGCACTCTCTTCTAAGTCTCAGCTCCTGCTTTCTCTCTCTCTCTCTTGCACCTTCCCAACGTCTTTATTAAGATGTTATAATCGTCCTCTTCACGCACACACACCAACTGCTGCACCAGAAGTACACTGCAAAAAAATAATAGAAATTTTATTTAGAATTTATTAATATTATTGAAAAAATATTATTAATATTATTATTACCATTGTACATTTTCTGCTACTATTTTTACTACTATTTCTACCACTATTTCTACCAATATTTGTACTACTATTTGTACCCCTATTTGTACCACTATTTGTACTACAATTTTTACCACTATTTTTACCACTATTTGTACCACTATTTTTACCACTATTTGTACCACTATTTTTACCACTATTTCAACCAATATTTCTACCAATATTTCTACCACTATTTCTACCAATATTTGTACCACTATTTGTATTTTTACCACTATTTCTACCACTACTATTTTACCACTATTTCTACCACTATTTCTACGACTACTATTTGTACCACTATTTCGTACCACTATTTCTACCACCATTTCTACCACTATTTCTACCACTATTTCTACAACTATTTCTACCACTATTTCTACCACCATTTCTACCACTATATCTCCCACTATTTCTACAACTATTTCTACCACTATTTCTACCACTATTTCTACCACTATTTCTACCACTATTTCTAAAAATATTTCTACTACTATTTCCACCACCATTTCTACCAATATTTATACTACTATTTGTACCACTATTTGTCCCACTATTTCTACTACTCATACTACTATTATGAAGACTTCTACAACTATTACTTAGACTTCTACTACTATTTGACAAACTTCAACTACGCTTACAGGCTTACATTCACTACTATGACTTAGTCTTCTTGTACTTGTTCTATTACTATTTCTACTACTATTTCCACTACATTTAACTTAAGTTATTATTTTTCCATTACTATTTTTACTACTATTTCCACTATCATTAGCTATTATTATTTCTATTTTTTCTAGTAGATGTTTACTACTATGTATACTTCTACTACTATTTATAGTACCATTATTCACTACTATTATGCATACTTCTACTACTATTCTTAGTTTTATTATGCCTACTTCTACTAATATTACTTAGACTTGTATTATTAGACTATTATTTATTATTCTATGACTTAGACTTAGTATTACACATACTACTACTATTTATACTACTCATACGCATATTTATACTACTATTTATACCTGCTACAAATATTCATAGTTTATTATACTATTTAAAGCCTCACAACACACAATCAGTATAAAATTGATTCATCTGTGCTGCTGCTGTATGTTTACAATTTCCATGCCTCAGGTTTGATTAAAACTAATTACAAGTTTTTTTTTTTTCTTTTTTTTTTACAAAATTAACCGCAATAACAGTTGAATTTTATTAAAGACATCTGGTTGCTCCATATATATATATATATATATATATATTTATATATAAGAAAACCAATTACTTAAATAGAAAAAATTTGTATTTTGCCAATCAAGATTCTTTTGTATTTATTTTGTCATTGAGCATTGAGCAGAAAAAAAAAAAAAAAAACGCAGCATTGAATGTCAACTGTTGCTATAAACTGGGTCAGACATTTGGTGGCACCCTGTATGTCAAATTAATTATGTTTTGAAGGTCCCTCGTGCAGTTATACACATATGCAACAGTACATAGAAGCATATACATAGATATAGTACATATATATTAATGACACACTTTACTTTGGCCCAGATCCTGCCTATATTTCTTTTTTTTTTATTTTTGTCTCCAACAGAATATGCATTATTCTATCTCTCTCTCTCTCTCTCGCTCTGTCTCTCGCTCGCTCTATTGACGAGCGACACACTGACACGGCCTCAGTGTGGCCCCAAAAAAGCAGGCAACCAGGTCGTTACTTAATCAGGCAGCTGTTGCCATGTCAGAGAGCAAGCAGAACACGATATGATACGCGAGAGAAAGAGCGTGAGAGAGAGCGAGAGGGTGGCTATCATAGTGCGCGACTTGTGCAATGCTGCATTATTCAATTGACGTTTTAAACATTTCAATAATATAAGCAACACAAATGTTGCTATTGCTTGCTGTGACGTCATTTGAAAAAGAACAAAAAACCAAAGCTAAGCTTATACATATATATATATCTTTCCGAAGGTCAACGTTAGCCAATTACATACATACATATTTGCTAAATTGCAAAATCTGTTGCTTAAGTTGCGCTTGGCAACAATTATACACTTGCATATACATATACATACATACATCATATGCATCATATATCACATGCTTAAAACAGCTGTTTGTGTTTTTTTGTGCTCAATTGTTTTTTTTTTTTTTTGTGTGTATGTATATTTTCAAGCAAGTGTTGACAATTGCATTAGCAACATGTTGCCAACACACAAATACAAAATGTCAGAGAGCAGCATGTGAGCGCCCGCGCCTCTATTATTTTGCTTTGCTATGCTTACTCTCTCTCTCTCTCTTTTACTGTTGCGCTCTCACTTGTTTTGTCTTGCTCAGCTTGTAAACATGTTTGTCTTTACTTTTGCTTTTGTTTTTTTTTTTTGCGTTTCTTCTTGACCTGCATACACAATATATAACTAGCGCGCGAGACGAAACAAAATATATGTATGTATTGTATACACACGCATACACACATATACACATGTATATAAGAGGGAGAGAAGTGAGCGCTTCAATTGAGTGCGAGTGCCAGTGCTGCTGCTGCTGCTGTTAGAAAACATATGATTTTTGTGTTGGTTGCTCACAATCAGTTGGCAATGTTTGCTCACATGTATTGAGTGTATAATATATGCATGTATATGTCTGTGTGTATGTGTTTTGTGAACAGTTTTGTTTATGGTCGCTCACTCGCTCGCTCGCTCACTCGCTGGCACATACAAATACACTTGGCCCACAATAGACAAGCATTCACATGTACACACACACACACACACAATATACGAAAATGAGGGCAAGCGAATGGAACGTAACAGCACAGCACAACTGAGCTGAGCCAAAGCAGAGCAAAGCAGAGCAGCGGTATAGGCAGAGGCAGAGGCATAGGCAGAGCACACACATATACAGAGAGTACACCACAAGGCAGTGGCAGTAATAACAATCGTAGCAGAGTTTAATAATATTTGATTACATTATCGCTTTTTTTTCGCTTTTATTTATGTACATATGTATAAATATATGTATGTATGTATATATATTACGTTTTTCTTTTATTTTATCTGTATATTTATGCTTAAATATTTATATGTATATATTATTTTTGCAGGAAAATTATAGATATAAAAAAAAAAAAAAATCTTCAAAGATTTGACTTTTGCGCGCGTGGCTTATGACGCAGTGAAAATACGCTATGGAAATTAAATTATAATGAAATGAAATGAAATGAAACGTCGCTAAACATGAAGTCAAATTAATTATTTTGGCTAATTTTGCATAGGCGAAAAAGAAAACAACGGTACGTTTTTTTTTTTTTGGCAACATAATCAATTGCACTTTAAGTTTGTTAGTTTTGTTTGTATGTGTGTGTGTTTATCTATTTTTTTTTTGTTTTCTTTTTTGCATTGTGTACTAATTTAATTTTTGTTTTGGTTGCCGTCCTTGGCATGCTTTTGATTTTGCAATATTCGTTTATATGCGCCTGTCCATATATTTATGTGTGTGTCTGTGTGCATGTGTATGAGTGCGTTCTGGTTTTATGTATGTACATTGCACATTTTTCTTTTATTTTTATTTATTTATTTATTTTATTATTTTTTTTTTTTGAGGCACAATGCAAAATTTTGCATTTATTTGATTTAAGGGGCGGGGTATACATACACACATACATAGGCAGAAAACAATTGTTGAACAACAATTTGTGTCTCCACTCGACGTACATATGTTGCCGTTATGCAAAATTGTAAAGAAAAGGAAGGAAATAAAATACAAGAAAAGTGTTGAGCAAGCCAACAACAGTGAAAGGCAGGCAGCAGCAGCAGCAGCAGCAGCAGCGGTAAAGTGAAATATACACTAATACATTAACGTGTACATATATTTATGTACGTATGTGTATGTGTATATGTGTGTTGTCTATTGCCAACGCTAGATGGCGCTGCTGCAGTGTAAGTGAAACCAGTTCACAATGCTTCGCATATTCCGAAAAAGCAAACAAAGTTTTGCAACTTTGAATAAAAAAACAAAAAAAACAAGTTCCGACGTTAGCGTTCATCGTCGCCTTTCGCTCAAGCGCTGACGCCTCTGCTGGCGCTGTTGCTTCCTTTGCTTCAGGCTGTGACTGTGCGCACATTTGATTATGAAATGTGCCAGCAGCAGTAGCAGCTGCAGTAAGCGTCGCTGTTGACGTCGCTGTGAGTAGTGCACGTGAGTGTGTGTATGCACAGTAAGAAAAAGCGTCAACGAAATTGAATAAATTTTTGTTTTTTTTGAGGCATGTCATTCAGGCAGATGTCTATATAAATATTTATATATTTATGTATGTATAGCTGTATGTACATTTGGCCTTTTAGCGAATATGCGTCAGTAGAATAAAGTTGAATGCAAATTATATGCACTAATTAAACATAGCTATAAAATGTACATATATAAATGTAGACACACACAATTATTCTTGCATGTTTCTGTTGTGGCCAATGCGTAGCTAGCAGCAAAATGTGTCATGTAAAGCGGAAGTGTTGCACGAATAATAACAGCAGAGCAGCAGCAGCGGTAGCAGACACAGCTACAGCTGACTTAAGTTATCGTTAGTTACATCATACACATACATACATATATATATATACATATACATTTATACATATTATTATTTACAAACATTTTTCTGTATATATCTCTCTCTCTCTCTCGCTTGCATATGGGTATGTGTGTGTGTGTGTGTGGAAAGCATATGGCTCACAGATGACTTTGATTAGACAATAGAGCTTTTCAAATCGCTGTTGACCTCGTTGTCGACCTTACAACATGCCCATATTACAAAGTACTCAACTAATATGTATAACTCACACACACACATACATAGTATATATAACTATTTTTTATGGGGGCGCAAACACTCTTTGCCCCCTTATTTTTTTTACCACAGCCAAAAGGGCCGCACCTACTAAAATATATGTAGTATATATGGGTTCGCCTTGTCATACGTTTAAATCTACAAAATATATTAGAAAAAAAAAAAAGAAAAACAAGAGAGAGACCGAGAGAGAGAGAGAGAGAAGGGGGCCGACCATAAGATAAGGGGCGAAAATACAAGTCTATTTGCTAGCTGAAGTCGTTCAAATTTTAGACACCATGCATGCTGCAAAGGGAATTACATAGTACAGCAAGCATGTTAACATAACTCAAGGTTTCTCTATTACAATATATAATAAAAAATAAAAAAAAGTGAAAGAGTTAACTATAATTAAAATTCTATAGTTCATGTGCTAAGCTCTATAAATTATTGTAGTATATAAAATATAAGCTTACCTTTTTCTTACTCTGTTAATAATCCATTATTATTTTTTTTGTATTGCTTTGTTGCTGCAATTAGAGAGAGAGAGAGAAAAAAAGTTATTTAGTTTTTTTTTTAATTGTTACAATTTATATTAAGCAACAACTTAAAACTTTATTAGTATGTCAATATTTAAATTAATTTATTTTGTAGACTTTATATATAACTTCATATATAACAAAAAGACACCCTGTTTTTTTGTTGTTGTTGTTGTTCTTTTCTTTTTACAGTATTAAATAAAACTATGTTACATGTGCTCTCGCTCAATCAACATTCTCATCGACTGGCTGTTACTCTCCCTGCTACCTCCACATACATACATACATACATACACATATATTTGAAGAGTTTCAACACTCACACTCTCACATGCTCACATGTGCGCAGCAGAGTAAACGAACCAAAAAAAAAAAAAAAAAGCAAAAACAAAATCCACAAGATTAAATTGTAAACAAACGTAAGGCAACAGCAGAAACAGAAACAGAGGCAGAAGCAGAGCAGAAACAGCTATAGCAGCAGCGACTCTGTGACAGCAACAGAAGCAGCAATCGCATTCATTCTTGCTCTTCCTCATTGTCTGTAACGTGAGCACGTGAGCATGTCTCGCTTACACAAAGAGGAGTATGAAGCACTGCTGCTGTTGCTGTTCTGTTGCCTGGACAGAGAGTAAGAGAGAGAGAGAGAGAGTTAACAGAGGCCGTATGTAACAGGATAACTAGACAAGAGTTTTATCTATACATATGTGTGTGTGTGAGTGCGTGCGTTTTATTTTTAGCAGACAAGAAAATCCAAAAAAAAAAAAAACAAATTCAGACGCTTTGCAAAAAATAAAAATTGAGAGCACACAACAAAACTCACATTCAAAATCAAGCAAAGCAAAACGACGATGCGACTGTCAGACGGATGGTAAGGAGCAAAAAGTAAATGACCGCACGGTCGAGTCATGAAGTGCCAATGCCTTCTCTCACACTCAATATCTCCTCTCTCACAAAGCATTGTATGTATGGCAAAAGCAAGTTGTGCTGCTGTTGCTGCTGCTATAATTTGATTTTAACTTTATATTTGGCTTTCTTTGCTATACACACACATCGAGTTTTGCTTTATCACATTTATTTTCATTTAATTATGGCGCATACCAACAAGTTTTCCATTCGTTTTATTTTATTTTATTTTTATTTTTTTTTTTCTTTTACATTTTGCTTCATTCTCTGCGCTTTGCTCATTTACATTACCAACTGCGCACGTATAAAATTACACGCGACAAAGCGCGACAACGTAGACGTATATGTATGCATATATGTGTGAGTGACTGTGCCTGTGCGTGTATGTTTATCGCGCTCTTTCATCGCATTTTACAGTTCTATTTCCTCAATCGACAAACTATGGAAACACAGGCAACAACTATGAATAACTTACAAATATTGTGTCCCAAAAACAGCAACAAGAAGCGAAAGCACAAAATTTGTTTTATTTATATACAAACAGACACATAAATATTTATATATATATATATAAATAAAAATAACGGTGTATGTGTACATAATAAGATAACAACAGCTGTTTGCTGTATGTTTTTTTTCTTTTCATTTCGTTTCATTTTCATTTTCGTTTTCTTTTTGTTTTGTTATTTTGAGTTTTTTAGCGATTTGCCCATTTTTGGGCAACGTCTTATCGCTCTGCACATACAGTCTATGTAAGTATGTATTTATGTAGATAAGTATGTATATATGTATGTATGTATGTATATATGTAATGTATGTCTGCATACGTATGCAATGTCAGAAAAGGTGAAAGCTGCAAGAAATTTTAATTGTCAAGTGCAAAATTAGTAATACAAATAAAGAATAAAGAAAAATAATGCAAAGCTTTAACTTTTTTTTTGTGAAACTGAACTTTAAATAATTTTCAACCTTGGATTTAAACTACTTAAGAACATAAGCTTATATATACACACATATATGTATATACATACAAATGCATACATATAAATCTGTATCGTTGCGCAACTAAGTTTACTGCTTGCTCTATTTAGGAGTTCTTATCGTAGACATAGAGTGCGAAAGAGAGAGAGAGAGAGAGAGAGAGGCAGAGAGTCTTGAGACGGGTTTACACTATGTACACAAGGCCACAAAAAGACAAGTTGAGAGATGTAAACGAGTAAATGAGCAGCTGCTGTTAAGCAGCAAAAGCTCTAACTAGCAAATGCGACACGACATGTTCATTCTTGTTCACACCTGTGTCGCCGTTACAGCTGATTGTGACACAAGTTGGCAGTGCTGCTGCTGCGCCTCAAAACTTGACAGCTTGATAAACGATCGATGTAGCTTACGTTTTACATACACACATACAAACACACATACATACATATATATATATATATATGTACAAGTGTGTATGTGTGAGCAATGTGGACAAACGACAAAATTTGTGCCACAATTAGAAAATGTGTGTCAATTATATTACAAGAAATACAACAACAGCAAAATAGAAATAAAACACCTAAAAGCAAAGCAAGTATTTTTCCTGACTCTACACACACACACAGAGAGGCACAAAATATATTTGAGGGTGTGAGGGATGAGAGTAAAACGAACAAATGAACGAACGAACGTCAAAGCGGCAGCGATATTAGAATTGTTTTTTTTTTCTGTTATTTATTTGTTATACAAGCGTAACCGCTGTCAACGCTGAAGGGGGCGTCACATAGTCTCCCAGAGTGATTGCTCGTTTTTCTATGTATGCAATGCTCAAGTATATGTGTGTGTATGTGTCGCTCTACTCTCTTTGCGCTCACGCTCACGCTCTCTGGCTTTGACTGTGTTGAGCGTGTGTGTGTGTGCGCGATCTGCAATTATTCAACTTTGACGCTGACTGAAAAGCTCAAATGCGCGTCGTCTGTCACTCAGCTAGCATTTATATGTGTGTGTATGTCTGTTTGTATGTGTGGGTGTATAAGCTTATAAGCTTTCGAATATTACGTTGTTGTTGGCAGGCGTTAGGTACTGGCAAATGGCATTACGTCACCAACACATGCGCAACGCACAGCTGAGTGGTCACTGCGACGTCACATGCTAAACAACTAACAACACATACATATGTACATACACATACATACATACATATATCTATATACAAATAAATAAATAAATATACAGGCACAAATTTAGTAAATACAAACCTTGACTTAAAATTTTTTTTTGCACTTTTCAACTAAAACTTTGTTAAATTTTTCCTTTCTGGCTGCTTTTAACCAAATCAAAATTTTTTCTCACAAATTTTTAATTTTGCAAATTTTTACTTTATCAACAGTTTTATTTATTTATTAATTTTTTTGTGATATTTTTTTTTTTAGCACATTATATTAACTCTTTGCGACTGCTGTTGTTATTGTTGTTTTTTGTCGACATTGATGTTGTTGATTTTGTTGTAATTGTTGTTGATATCGTTGTTGTTGTTGTTGTTTAGTTTTAGTTCTCAGCGGCTGACAACGGCAGCAGCAGCATACCAAATGTGAACGTAGCTGCATTTGAATTTTTATCAACGATTTTGCGTTGCGTTTTCAACGTTAAATTAAAAAAAATCAAATCAATTTGAATTGAGTTTTAAAATTGTTTTTCAATTTTCAGTGTATTGCCGTTTGCTATATGCATACACATGCACATACACGCACACGCTCACAAAGGCAACGGCGAAATTAAAACTGTTTTTATGCTCCTTCACTTCAATACTCTCACTGTTCAACGATGCTTTCAACTGTTGTTTACTTCACACACACACACAACACACACACAGTGATAGACAACGCGAGAGAGCGCGAAACAAAATAATAATAAAAGAAAACAAAACGTCAGCAGGCAATAACAGGCAGCAGGCAACGGCGAACAGTGGACATAAATATTAAGCAGAAAAAAAATAAAAATACTCCGCAACGCAACTCGACAACTCAACGAAACTCTGACTCTGACGAAACAGCAAAAAAAAAAATGATTGAAAAACTTGTTCACAAAATGTTTTTCGATATTTCCCAAAAATTGCTTGGAAATTTTTGTAATTTTT
>JBAMBR010003807.1:0-27681 GCA_037044475.1 Zaprionus obscuricornis
GTATATGTGAGTTAATGTATGTGAGTGTATGTGAATGAATATATGCGAATGAATATACAAAAATGAGTATATGTGAATAAGTATATATGAATAAGTATACTAAACTGAGTGTATAAGAATGAGTGTTTGTGAATGAACATATGAAGTGAGTGTATGTGAATGAATATATGTGAATGAGTGTAGGTGAATGAATATGTTTGAGTGTATGTGAATGAATCTATATGAATAAATATATGCGTATTTGAATGAGTGTATGTGAATGAATATACATATGATAGTGAGTGTATGTGAATAAGTTTATGTGAATGAATATATGTGCATGAGTATGTGTGAGTGGGTGTAGGTGAATGAGTATATAAGTATGAGTTTATATGAATAAGTGTATTAAAATGAGTGTATGAGAATGAGTGTATATGAATGAATGTAAGTGAATGAATATATCTGAATAAATCATATATTTATTCATAAGAATAAGTGTGAATGAATATATTTGTATTAGAATGAGTGTATGTGAATGAATGTACTTATGATAGTGAGTGTATGTGAATGAGTGTATGTGAATATGCATATGTGAGTGTACATGAGTGTAAGTGAATATATGTATGTATATGAATTTATAAATGAGTGTATGAATGTATATGAGTGAATATATGTGAGTGTATTTATGAATATTTATATGAGTGTCTGTCAATTTATGAGTAAGTGTACTTATGAATGTTACTGTAAGCTTATGTATGATTATCTGTTAGAATATAAGTGAGTGTATATGAATAAATGTGAGTGTTTGAGTAAGTGTATTTAACAGTGAATATTCATGAGTGTATTTATGAATGTTAGCTTATATTTCAGTCGAGGAATGAATGTATATGAGTTAGAGTTACAGTGTGAATGTTCGTGTGAGTATATTCGTATGAGTGTATTTGTGAATATGGCGAATGAGCCTATTGAAATACAAAACGATTTTTTTTTTTTTTGGACTAACGCCACAAAAGTCATAAAGCTTCTTTTTCGGCCGCTTTAATTAGGCTGGCATGTAAATTAGCCACAGCAACAGCAGCAGCAGCAGCAGCAGCAGCAGTAGGCAGCAGTGAACGGCAATCGCAGGACATTGGCCTGGACATGGAACAGACAGCGAGCATTCACAGGTGTAACACATGAAGTCGACGCGTCGCACTATTTATTATATGAGCAAAGTCATGTATGCCTGACGTCACTGTTTATATGTGTATGTATATACTGCCACGCCCCCACGCCTTCGCCCCCTCCCCCCTCCTTCCATGTGCAGCTCACGTTATAGTCACATTAATTGGCAGTGGCCATTCCATTTTAATTAGTTTTCGCAACGGTTCAAGAGCCGCCAGTGGCACAGTCAGCGCCAAGTGTACAGCGTTCAGCGAGTCCTTTGCGTCCAGTGAGTCCTTTGCGACCTGCGTGAATTATTATGCACAGTGTAATATATTTTATAAAACGCACATAAGTGTATGAACATGTATGTTGCTCTCTCTGTGTGTGGGCGTGGCAATGTATTGGGCGGAGCTGTGTGGGGCAGTGAAATTATGCAACAACGAATATTTACGGCAACCGCTGCCAAAGCCGTCGAATTTAATTGAGTTGCATTTGCGGCATTTTCAGCTCTATGCCGATGTTGTTGTTGCTGTTGCTGCTGCCATTTGCGGCTCTAGCTGCTGCTGGCTATGAGCTGGAATTTGCAGCGGATTGCAGCTGCCAACAGCGATGCAGCTCGAATTCATTTGTCAATTCCTTTGGTCTAATGTATAGCCGTGGCAAAGGGAGTAAGAGCGAGAGAGAGAGGATGAGAGACAAAGAGAGAGAAAGGGATAGAGCGCTATGCATAGGCTAATTATATGTTTCCTGGTATTCGAAATTAACAGTTCAAATAACGTTTGAAATTCAAATGCTTGTTATATTCATTTTATGCCTTGTTCTCTTCTATTCACTTATGTCAACTTGTTAGTTGTTGCTGCTATTGTTGTTATTCATTTGATTCATTTAAATAATAAATGAATAATAATAGCTATGCATAACTAAAAGTCTAAGTACAGGAAATGCATTGCATATAAACTCTAATTAAATTGTTGTAATAATTAAATAGAGTTTACTATGTAATTTTACTTATCGTTTATTACTTGAAGAATTTTGAATTATTGCATAAATTTATTTAAAATAGAGCAGCTGAGAAATTTTAGAGAGCATTAAGTGATAATCACAAAGTTTAACAGAGACATTGTTCTAGAAAAGAGATTTGTCAGCTCCTATAAAATATTTTCTTGAGCAACATCAGCAGCTGAGCTACGATTGCTCTCTGCCTATGTATGAGACTCTGAACTGAGCGCGAGAGAGCAGTATATACAAAGAAAACCTTCTTTACGTAGACCTCCAATTGCAGAAACTGCTAAACTTGAGCACTTTCCAGGACATTTTTCTATTTCCAAGACGTTCCTAAGCTTCCTAAAGCTACATATTTTTGCCTCTAGCCAGCTGACGTAAATTATCAGACCAGACTGAGCGCGAGAGAGCAGGATACGTAAAGAAAACCTTCTTAACGTTTACCTCCAATAACAGGAACTGCTAGTTGAGCACTTTCCAGGACATTTTCCTATTTCCAAGACGTTCCTAGCATCCCTAACGCTACATATTTTGCCTCTAGCGAGCTGACGTAAATTGTCAGACCAGACTGAACACAGAGAGAGACAGGATATACAAAGGAAACCTTCTTAATGTACGACCTCCAATAGCAGAACCTGCCACTTGAGCACTTTCCACAACATTTTTCTATTTCCAAGACGTTCCTAGCATTCCTAGAGCTACATATTTTTGCCTCTAGCGAGCTGACGTAAATTGTCAGACCAGACTGAGTATATCCAAAACAAACCTTCTTAACGTACCCCTCCTCCAACAGCAGGACCAGCCACTTGAGCACTTTCCAAGACATTTTTCTATTTCCAAGGCATTCTTAGGATCCCTAGAGCTATATATTTTCCCTCTAGCGAGCTGACGTAAATTGTCAGACAAGACTAAACGCGAGAGAGCAGTATATACAAAGAAAACCTTCTTAACGTAGACCTCCAATAGCAGAACCTGCCACTTGAGCACTTTCCCAAACATTTTTCTACTTTCAAGGCATTCCTAGGATCCCTAGAGCTACATATTTTGCCTCTAGCGAGCTGACGTAAATTGTCAGACCAGACTGAGTATATCCTTCTTAACGTATCCCTCATCTAATAGCAGAACCTGCCACTAGAACACTTTCCAAAAGATTTTTCTATTTCCAAGACGTTCCTAGGATCACTAAACCTACATATTTTGCCTCTAGAGAGCTGACCAAAATTATCAGGCCATAAGTAATCCTTCAAGTGATTTCTCACTGTAGTAAGATCAATTTAACATCCTAATACACAAATTTATTGTGTTCCATTGAAATATTTTTTATCCTTTTTTATTCCTCTATTACAGCTTAAGCATTTTCATGCAATATTTTCAAATTAATTTTAAAATTCTCTAAAAAAAAAATAAGAGCTCTAAAAAACTCAAACTACTCAGTTTCAGGCTACCGCAAGCAAACTCAAGAAGCCAAAAAAATTAAAAGAAAGGTAAAAAAAAGATTAGGAAGCCCGACGGAACAAAACAAACCGAAAAATAATAAAAATGTATATTAATCTAATAGAAACCTCAAAAAAAAAAGGCAACTCAAAAGTGGAAAGTAGTCTAATAATAATGAAACCCGCCCTAAGCAGAAAGTGAAAGAGAGAGAGAGAGAGAAACACAATGATCATAATGTTAGGGAAAGGTCAATGCATTGTAAGATCAGTTCATATGAAGGAAGTACCAGGAAAGGTAATAAATAGTTTTAGCTAAGACGAAGACCCTTAATTACAAGTGTGCACAGTGTGCGCGTAATGTCTGTGTATATGTTTGTGTGAAATAGTCTACACCTGTAAATAGTGGAACAACCCCATGTCGAATGTGTCTAATGCCACTTACCACTTACACAATGAACATACATATCAATATCTTTAACTATAAGGATAATAGACAATAGCACAATGAAGTTGTCTAAAAGTTGATGCCACAGCGACAGCTGTACTCAACTGTTATCTCTCTCTCTCTCTCTCTCTCTTTGCCTCTCTCTCTTTCTATCTATGCTTCCTGCGAATGTAAAACTATATATTAATCAATATTTATGGCATCTACGGACATAATAAACCCCAAAAAAAAAGGGAGAAGCAAGCTAAATTATCTTTGGCTACCGAAGATGTAATACTCTTTCAGGCTTAGAGGAAAACTTTTCAGACAAAAATTCAATTTTTAGCCGATTTTTCCTATGGCAGCTATACGATAAAGTAGTCCCATCTAGCCGATTTCGACTTCTGGGCATAGGGAGTATGTGTTCTAAGTTCCAAGACTAGTTTGGGTTGAAACCGATGAATAAACGGACTGACGGACGAATTTGAATCCTGCAGTCGATGCGGATCAACAATATATATATATATTTTATTGAAGCGTTACAAAATTCCCCTCCAAAATAAATATACCTTTTGCAAGAGTATACAAAAAAATGAAATAAAAGAAAGAAAGAAGAAAAATGTAAAAAAGTGAAGCCATCGATCAAATGCAGGCGAAGACAAACATAAGAAGAAGATGTTGTAGAAAAATTGTAATAAATGCAACAGAGTTGAAGGAACATAAATTGAGCAAGCAGCCTCAAGAGTCAAAGAATTGTCGATGAAATCGATGTGAAACCTGTTATATGCAGCCAAAGCCAAAGCCAAAGCCAAGTGCAGCGTAAATAAAGCACAAATGAACAGGTAAAAGTAAATACTATAATATTGTTATAGTTCGACAGAGACAGAGCTATCATAGAAATAGAAATAGAAATAGTTAAATAGTATAGATAACAGGCAGAGGTTTGCCACAACAACAGCTACAGCTACAGCTATATATATTTGTAGCTCGATTCATGCTTGTGTGCATTTTGACCACCAAAAAAAAAAGAAAAAGAAAAAGGTCAAGACACTGGCAAAGATAGAAAAACTAAGAAAACTCAAATACAGAAACAGAGGCGAGAGTGAAAGAAAAAGAAAGAGAAAAAGAAGAAGCGATGTTAAACAAATATTTATATACCCAATATTTGTTTATATAATTTTAGGGTATTCTAATTTTAACACGATATAAAGTAAACGAGTTAAAGTCAGGGGTGTAGGGTATATTACGAGCTGTGAGAGATGCTCTAAATTAAATTAATTTGTATGAAAATCTTATATATGTATGAAATGAGCTAAGAATTTTCTCGAATATATTTTGAAATTCTTCAAATATACAAGATAAATATAATTTTAATTATAAATAAAATTATAATAAATATATATATAAAATATTATAAAAAAAAATTAAATAAAAATAAAAATAAATTTAATAAAATTATTTTCTATTATTAATTTAAGTAATATTTTATCAATAATATTTTGTAATTTAATATAATAACTAAATATATAAAAAATTAAAATCTTAAGATAAAAAAATCAAAATAAATTTATTTATAAATAAAAATAAATATTAATAATATTATAAAATTAATTATATAAGAAAATTGTAAGAAATTAAAGATAAATATAATTATAATATTCTTATATTATTATAGTAGTTAATATTAAATTATTTTAATAGTATTTATATAAGAAAATTGTAAGAAATTCATGAATTAAATATATTAATAATATTCTTATATTATTTTAGTAATTATTATTAAATTATTTTAATAATATTTATATAAGAAAATTGTAAGAAATTCAAGATAAATATATAAATAATATTTACATACAATTTTTTTAAAAAATTCTTAATAAATATATTTATAATATTCTTATACTATTTTATTAATTAATATTAAATTATTTTAATAATATTTTTATATGAAAACTGTAAAAAATTCATAATAAATTTATTAATAATATTCTTATATTATTTTATTAATTAATATTAAATTATTTTAATAATATTTATATAAGAAAATTGTAAGAAATTCATAAATTAAATATATTAATAATATTCTTATGTTATTTTATTAATTAATATTAAATTATTTTAATAATATTTATATAAGAAAATTGTAAGAAATTCAAGATAAATATATGAATAATATTTATATAAAATTTTTTTTAAAAAATTCTTAATAAATATATTTATAATACTTATTATATTATTTTCGTAATTAATATTAAATTATTTTTAATAATATTTTATAATTGTAATATAATAAATATAAATATATAATATTATATTTATAGCTAACTCTTTCTAAAGTTAATTTTATTAGTAAGCATTACATAAAAGTTTCACAAGCTTTCCCAACACAATCTCAACAATTACAATACTTCCCCAGGGTATTCATTGTGTTCGGTCATATGAGCATACTTATCCTTACCTTTATTTTTATTCATTGGTTTTGCTTATTTCCCACAGACAGAAGAGCAGCTCTTAAGGGCTGTCCGGCAGCCCGTAACAAACTAGATAGACAAATGGACTGTCGGACTGACAAGCGTAAAAGTGTTGCCTTTGCAATGGAATGTAAAGTCATCTTCATGCATAAATAAGCGCGCGCACCGTTAGCTAAGGCAGCTAAACATACGTTCTAACATACTATACATACATACATACATACATACATACATACTACATATATATATAACGCACATGTATGTATATAAGCATATCAATTTCCATATTAAAATAGTTTTCAGGCAAGTGGAATACGAAAAGCGAATAGCAATAAGAATTTGTGTGGCACAGTTTTCTTTTTCTTCTTATTTTTCTTTTGATTTATTTGTTTATTTGTTGTTATTTGTGGCATACAAACTCATCTTAAAACTCTGCATTTTTTCCCACATCATTTCAAGTCAAGATACATATATCTATAGAGATATTTCTAATTGAATGAACAGCCAAGCACATGCGAGTCTCTCATCATTCAGTATTTCAGTTTTTCAACATTTTTTTTTTTAGTTTTTCATGACTTGGAAGTGTTCGCATACAGTTTGGAAAATGCTTAATTTCATTAAATTTGATGAGTTGTGCATTTTTTTTTGGCGGGATAAAGATGTATCTGAGGTGTGAACTTCAATAATATTTATTTTTCTTTGACTCTTTTATTTTTTTTTCTGGCAGTTTCATAATTGATTGTTATTCTTTATTTTTTTTTCATTGTTGTTGTTTATATAGTTTGAGAGAAGCTTAAAAATTTCTGATGCTGATGCGGCAGTTTTTCTTCATTTTCTTTTCCATCTGCTGAATGAAAAATGCAGGAAATGAAATTTTTGTTATTTTTTTTTTTTTTTTTTTTTTTAAATAAACTATGTAAAGTTAATGCTCTATATGCAATGAGATTCTATATGCATTGAAATCCAAAGTTGAAGAACACATTAAAATTTATTTAATTATTTATGTGAATTGTTTCTCAATCTTTTTTTGGCTCTAACTACAGCGTACAAACGTGTTGAACACAAATCAAAGTTTTTGTCAAGTGAATGACAAATAGAATTGAATAAATAATGAAAGCTCAAAGTATGCGACTAAGAGTTATCCTGTGGCTGCAATTTGAAAACAAATATTGAAAAATAAATTTCAAAAATAATATTTTATATATTTAAAAAAAAATTTTGTAGTTTTTAAAAAAGTTAAAAAAAAACTATTAACATTTTTAATAGCTTTAAATTATTTTTTATGCTTAAAAATTAGAAATTATTTACTGAAAATTCAAAAAGTTTTTTAACATTTTAAAAATATATTTATATAAAAAATATTAAAAATAATTTTAAAAATATTTTTTTTTTTTATAAAAATTCAAAACAGTTTTTTAAAAAAGCTAAAAATTATTATTAACATTTTTAACACCTTTAAAATATTTTTTATGCATAAAAAAATTAGAATTTATTTACTGAAAATTCAAAGAGTTTTTTAAAATTTTAAAAATATTAGAAATACATTAAATATATTAAAAATAATCTTAAAACTAATTTGTATGCTTAAAAAAATTAATTTTTATTTTTAAAAATTCAAAACAGTTTTTTAAAAAAAGTTAAAAATATTTATGAGCATTTTTAATAGATTTCAAATATTTTTTTATGCATAAAAAAAATGTATTTTTATTTTTTAAAAATTGTAAGTACTTTTTAAAAAAGTTAAAATTTATTTTTAGAATTTTTAAAATATTTTGCATATTTAAAAAAATATATTTAAAATTATTTATTGATATTTTAAAATATTTTTTCTATATATTTTCAGAATATTTCACCCTTTATACTGAAACAAGTTTTTACAGGGTAACAAAATATGCCAAAAGACAAAGTTTTATTGCATTTGAAATCTGTGTGATTATTATTATTGCTGTTGTTGTTGTTGTTTTTTCATTTGTTTGTTATTTTTTGTGTGTGTTTTTTTTTTGTTGTTACTCGGACATGGGTTACGTTTAGCTGCTCGAATTATTTGAAATTCAAGTGTCATCAAGTGGAGCATCAAGGGCCACAGAGCGAGAGATTGCTGCATCTTTGTCAAGGGGCATGGTTGGTCATGTGGGAAACCAAAAGGAGAATGAGCGAGAGAGAGATAAAGAGAGAGAGAGAGAGAGAGCAGAGCGAAAGTACGCAACAATTTATGTGCATTTATAATTGAAAGGGACAAAAGACACAAAATAAAAAAAAAAAACAAAGGCAAAAAACAAAAGCAAAACAAACGTCGCAGCAGACAACGACAGCGACAACGACACAAATTGAATTGGCTAAAAAGTTTTAATTAATTTATTGTTACTTCAGCTGGCAGCTTGTTGTATTCATCCTTAAACCTTATACCTACCTCCCCCCCTCCCATGCGTCTTCACTGCTGTCCGCTGCTAGGCACGCCCCCTCATCTAGTACATACTAGTAGCACTAGTTGGCTGCTCATTTAAATTGTTGTGTTCTCTTGTTGCCGGGACACTTTTCATTTTCATTTTGCTTTTGTTGTTGTTGTAGTCGTAGATGTTGTCGAGTTAATGCATGGCTGCAAAAGTTGGCTAATTGTCTCGTGTGTGTGTGTGTGTATGAGAGAGAGAGAGGGAGAAAGAGAGACTGCTGAAGTCAAAGTCCAGTGTCTAAACGAGCACGAGCAGCAGCAGCAGGAGAAGTAGCAGTAACCAGAGAGCAAGCAGCAAGCAAGCAGCAGGCAGCAGGAGCTATTGCAGGGTGTAAATACTCGTATCTATATCGTATGTTATGCATGGGCGGGGTAATGGCTAGTGATGAGTCAGCATCTTTCTTTCTTCTTTTTTTTTTTTTTTTTGGTTAGCATTCACTTAAGGATTGAATCACAAGAATAGCAACCAGGGAACAAGGACAAGGACTTTGTCGCCGCCGTCAAGTTTGACCAAATCGAATAAAATAAACTTTGCTTGACTTTTTCATTTTGTTACAAGATTAAAGTTGCGTAATTGAAATCTTTTTATGCCGCATTATGTTTTGCCAAAGATTCAAGTCAAATTTATTGATAAGGCAAATGTATCGAAAATTTAATGAAACGAAAATAAATAAATAAATATTTTGAAAAAAAAATTTTTTAGTTTTGGATTTTAATTGAAATGCAAAATTAATTATAATTTTTTTAAATACATTTAAATTTATTTAAATATAAAATTTAATTTTTGTATATTTATAATTTTTTTATATATTTTATATTAATATTTTTCTCATATTTATTTTTTTTTACATTTTATTATGTATTTTATTTATATATATTTTTTTTTTATTTTATATATTTATATATTTATAATTAATATATTTTATTTAAGAATTTTTTTAATATTAAATATTCTATTCAAATTATATATTTTTTATTTATTTATTTGTCATAATTATTTTCTTTTTATTTTAAACTCATTTACTTTAAAATTTTTCTAAATTTATTTTACGCCAAAAAAAATTTTCAAATTAATAATTCTGTAAAATTTGTAAATATTTTCCTTTGATAACTATTATTATTTATTTTATTATTCCTTATTATTTTTTTTTTTCTTATTATTTTGTATTAATTTAGTTTTGTTTAAATTTTTCTAAATTTATTTCAAGCCTAGAAACAAAATTCAAATTTTTAATTGTGTAAAAAAATTTGTAAATATTTTTTTAATATTTATTATTATTTATTTAATATTTTATAAATATTCTTTATTATTATTTTTTTTTGTTATTATTTTGTATTAATTTATTTTTGTTTAAATTTTCCAAATTTTTTTTTAAGCTTATAAACAAAATTTAAATTTATAATTTTGTAAAAATTTTTTTAAATATTTCTCTGGCTGCAATTTTTGAGCTCATTTCATTTGAATTTTTACATATAATTTATGCTATATATTTCTTGCATATAATTTTCTATATAATTCATGCATTTCCACACACTCAACATCACTTGCTTTATGTGGACATAGACACACACACACACATGTACATTTTGAAATATGAAATAGCCGTAATTGCCTTGGTCAACAAAAAGGCCATTTGAAGACTTCAAAAGGCACTCAAAAAAAAAAAAAAATTGTTGTTGCTGTAATGTGTTGCAGCATGTTGTTTGTTGCTTTGACATTTTTATTGAAATTTAATTTATGCCTTTGAAATGTCGAAGGTTAACAAACAAAACATACTCACAGACAGACACACACACATGCATACAGAAGCTGCAGTTGTTATATCTTGAGGATTTTCCTTTTCTCTCTCTTTCATTCTCTCTCTCTTTCTCTTTGTCTACTTGTCTCTGTCTTACAATCAAAATCAAATTGAAAGTCAATAACCTGGTTAGAAGACGCTCGCTCGTTTCTTTGGCTGCAAGAAACTGATGCTGCAACTTGAAAGACCAAAAAAAAAAAAAAATATATAGAAAAAAACAAAAGAAAGAAAAACCCAATTTGAGTTCTTGAAGCGTGACAACAAAACGACATTTTTTCCAGCAGGGCAAAAAAAAAAAAAAAAACCCTTAAAAACAGAATTTTCTTCTTCATCTTGTTTTGATTACCTGAATGCAGCCTGCTTCTCCATCTCCTGCTGTTGTTGCTGTTTTCTTTGAAGCTGCAGAGTAACAGATCTTCTTTTGCTGCTTGTTGCAACGAGTTCATTGGACTAACAGACGTTGAGGGCGAGGTAACATAAGAGAGAATCTATTACCAAATAGAATGCAGTTAAGATTACTATCGATATGGCTAGAAATAAATTTATAGCCACACTTTAAGCAAACGCTCTTCACTTCACTGCAGGCAGTCTGATTTTTAGTCAAGATTCGATGCATATCATTTATGTAAATTCTTTCTTTCTTTCTTTGCTTGCTTGCTTTGCTTGTTGATAATTTGATAATCAGTTTCAGTTTTAGTTCAGTGAACTCTCTCTCTCTGTCTCTCTGTCTCTGTCTCTACACTTAATCCACAAGAAATGTTTGTCAAGGCATCAACAAGTTGTAGCTGTTGCCTTTGCCACAAGCAGAAAAAATAAAAGGAAAAATACAATTTTCACACTCGCAGCCAGTGCAAACATGGCATTGGCTAATAACATAAGCAGGCAAGCAAACAAAATAGTTTAAGGGTGTGGCACACACACACACACAGAGACACATGTCGACAGTGGTTGTTGTGCTTGCTGGCAGTGACAGGCGTAACAGACAGAGTAGCAGTGCGAGCAGAGTGCGAAAACTAATAAAGACAAGTGGCAAGTCAGTAGCAATTGCCCCAACTTCAAGCCGCAGTTACCACACACACCAGCAGCAGCAGCAGCCAGCAGCCCATTTCAGACTTTAGTCCAATCTCTGTTCATATCTTTCACTTTGCTGCTGCACTTGCTCTGCTGCTGCTACTGCCTTTAGCCAAAAGCCTTTGAGCAAACACATGGCTAGCAGGCAGCAGTCTGAGTCTTAGCTTTTAGGTATGAGTCGTCGTCCCATTAGTGCCGTGCGCTAATCGCCATTGTCCACCCTTGTCAAAGTCGCACCCAGCAGCAGTAGCAAGACTTGTCGTTTTTTTCTGCTATCATGAAAATCGCAGCATTCAAGCATTTTATCTCGCACTGCTACTGACTGTTGCCTTAACTTCTTCTACTACTTTTTGGCCAACTAAAAGCGCAAATAAATAATCAGCAACAGTTGCCAAAATACGTCAACAGTTTTTTTTTTTTTTTACCCCAATTGCCACACACTCCCACAGAGACTCCCACTTTTTTTTGTTGGGGCGGGGGGGCGTGTCTGGTAGTTTGTCACTGTTGTAATCCGTTTTTGCTTTTTGGCATTTAGAGAGACGTTTGCCTTTTTTTTTTATTCTTCTTTTCTTTTATTTTTATTTTCGTTTCACATTTTAGCTAATAAATTGCAATAGATTATTGTCAGCATTGCGTGTTGAAATGTATTTGAGCAACCCTCGCAGTGGCATTTATTATTATTATAACACATAATCTATAAGCTGCAATACGCATTCATTGAAGCACACTCAAAATACTCACAATACACTCAATGATATCGAAACAGATGTAAATCGTCAATTGGCAACAACAACACCAACAGCAACAGCAACAACAACAGCGGCAACAACAATTTAGTTAAATCGCGCGTAAAGTGAACCGAAAAACGAGCCAATATAATGGCCAATAAACAGAAATCTTGAACTATTTCGTGGTTATTATCAATGGGCAACCAGACAAACCACAATTCGATATACATTCAGCTATCTATATATATATATTCCAGCATATATATATATATATATATATATATATTCACAATTGACCAGATATAACATATACATACTGTCGAAATCTCTCTACGCTTAGGCAATGGCTTTGCATTGCTTTTGCCTGGGCTTAATTGCACTTTGGGGGCGAAAACCCACAAAAGCAGTTGCAATAATTGAATATCATGCGGCGGCAACAACAACAACAACAACAACAACGGCGGCGGTGGCGTTGTGTGCGATAAGTGTGTCAGGAGAAATCAATTAAATTTGTTTTTGCTCGACAATAAATCGATACAATAAATAGCAAAAAAAAACCATTTAATTCTATTGATTACGCAATGCTATGATTTGAGCATGCAGAAAGATTCAAAGATATGAATTAAGGAAATTAAGTCTAAAAAAAAAAAAACTTTAAGCAAAGAATTAAAAACAAAAGGAAATATTCAAATAAAATTTTGAAAAATTAAAAAAATATAAAACAAGGAAAATTCAAATAAATTAAATTAAATTTAAAAAAAAATATTAAATTATTAAAAATGATTAAAGTTGAATTTTTCAAATATTAGAAAAATTTAAAAAAAAAATGCATTGCTTAAGTCTAAAAAAATGAATTTTTAGTTATTTTAAAAACTTCTAATTTTACAAATATTAAAAAAAATTTAAATTTAAAAAAAATTTGTTTTGAATAATAAAATTATTTAAAAAAATTTGAATTTTAAAAAATTTTGAAAAAAAATGATATTGAAAAATTTTAAAAATTTAGTTTTTATAAATGCCAAGAAATTTGATTTGATTAATTTTACGGACTTTAATTTCGAAAAAATTATAGAAACTAAATTTTGAAAAATTTAAAAAAAAATTGAACTTTGAAAAATTTTTAAAAAATTGAATTTTGAAAATTTTAAAAAAAAAATAAATTTCGAAAAATTTAAAAAAAAAAATTGAATGTTGAAAAATTTTAAAAAAAAATTAAATGTTGAAAAATTTAAAAAAAAAATGAATTTTGAAAAATTTTACAAAAATTGATATTAAAAAATTTTAAAAATCGAATTTTTAAAAACTCCAAGAAATTTGATGTGATTAATTTTACGATCTTTAATTTCAAAAAAATTCATAAAAATTTAATTTTGAAAAATTTTAAAAAAAAAATGAATTCTGAAAAATTTTAAAAACAATTTAATTTTGAAAAAATTTTAAAAATAATTTAATTTTGAAAAAATGTACAAAAATTAATATTGCGAAATTGGAAAAAGTTGAAAGCTGAAACATTTTAAAAAGTTTAGTTTCGATTAAAAATTAAATTAAAAAAAAAATTTAATTTTGAAAAATTTTAAAAAAATTGAATGTTAAAAAAATTAAAAAAAAATTTAATTTTGAAAAATTTTACAAAAATTGAAATTAAAAAATTTTAATAATCTAATTTTTATAAACTCCAAGAAATTAGATTTGATTAATTTTACGATCTTTAATTTCAAAAAAATGTATAAAAATTTAATTTTGAAAAATTTAAAACAAAAAATTGAATTTTGAAAAATTTTAAAAAAAACTGAATGTTGAAAATTTTTAAAAAATTGAATGTTAAAAAAATTTAAAAAAAAATTTAATTTTGAAAAATTGTACAAAAATTGAAATTAAAAAATTTTAAAAATCTAATTTTTATAAACTCCAAGAAATTTGATTTGATTCATTTCATCTTTAATTTCAAAAAAATTCATAAAAATTTAATTTTGAAAAATTTAAAAAAAATCGAAAATAAATTTATTTTGAAACATTTATTAAAATTAAGTTTTTAAAATGTAATTTGAAGATTATTAAAATTATTCCAATTTTGTAATTTCAATTTTATACTCATTTTCAACAATAAAGTATAATTTTGTTATACAAAATTTCATATTTCTTCGATTCAATTTTAATGCTTAGAATATTTTTTCATATGATTTATTAATTTTAATTTTCATTAGAACTTTCAAAAATTATAAAAAAAAAATTTAAATAATAATTTACAAAATTTTTCTGAAGATAATTAAATTGTCTGGTAGAGAAATGAAAATGCTTTACCTTGTGCTTCGACTTTATATTTTGATTTTTTTTTTTTTTTTTGGCTAGAAAAGATTTTTATCATATTATTTTGTAAAATAGTCAAACTTAGTTTTTTTTTTGCTAGAAATTTAGTTTAGTTTCCCTTTTGTGGCTTTTTACACTCGTTTAACTGCATTGACAGTGTAGAGTCTGTGAGTAGCATCGCTTGAAGCATTTTCTATGCACTGCACTTGAATAAAATTTGTTGCTATATTTTGTTTGGCTTTAAGCTAAACTGAGCTGAGACAAGCAAGAGAGAGAGAGAGAGAGAGGGAGAAAGTGAAGGCAAGAGCAAGTGCAAGTGCAACATGGGCAAAAGAGCAAAGAGACTTCAAATTGCCAGTGGCCATCGAATTTTCAATATTCTCTGCACATGACATGGTCCCTTGCAGTGCAGTAAGTTTTAATTGCTGCCACGGATTTGCAGTAGAAGTAGCAGCAGCAGCAGCAGTAGTAAGAGTAGCAGCAGCAAGAGTAGCAGCTCTTCTGTTGGCTCTGGCCGAGACAATGGGCAAACATTGAACAGCTGCAGTTGAGGCAGCAGCAGCAGTTAAGGCAGCAGCAGCAGTAGTTCGAGTCAAGGAAAAGTTGCTGTGGCATAGACAAAACTACTAAATGTCAAAAGTGTCAAAATTTCTTAGAATTATGTCTTGAGAACATCAAAAGTTGCGCAGCCAAAAGCAAAAGCAAAAGCAAAAAAGCTTTGCAGCTCAGTCTGCGGTTACCAGTTGCCAGTTACCAGTAACTACTACTACTACTACGACTAGTTGTTGTTGTTGTTGTTGTTATTGCCATTGCCATTGGGTTGCTCATGGGCTGCTCTTGGCTTCAATTCAGTTTAGTTTCGCTTTTGGTTTTTCTTTTGGAGACGGCAGCAACAGCAGCAGCAGCTTACAAGCCACAACTTTCTGCTTGTAACATTTTCGACACATTAACGTGATGTTACTTCTACAAGGGAAGCTAGAAGCAAGGTTTGCAGTTGTAGTTTTTGTTGTTGTTGTTGCTGTGTTCCAGGTAACAGCACTGAGGAAGCACAAACTCTGGGCACGTTTTTGCCTTGTGTTGTGTTTCTGTTTTTTTTCTTTGTATGTTTTTTTTTTTTGCTGTTTTCCTGCTCTTTGCTTTTTGTATAAAGCAAAAGCGAAAGAACGCAAAACACACCTCAGTCTAATATGTGTGTGTGTGTGTGTGTGTGAGTGTGTGATAGTTGGCCATGCGATATGTGAAATTGAGAACAGTAATGACGTTGTCAACGAAACGTTATGCCAACTGACAGGCACGCCAAAAGTCACTCAAACTAAACTTTGTCACGTACAGCAGCTAGAAGCAGCAACATTACAGCAACAACAAACTAACAAAAAGTATTGGCTACTGCTACAACAACAAAAAAGTTTTTTTTTTTAATTTTTTTTATAATTTTTTTCTATTAGCAGCGAAAAAAAAATAAGTAAAACAATCGAACGCAGCAGCCAATAGTTACAAGCAACATGTTGCTAGCATAAAAATAATGTTGCGAAACATTGTTGATAAGCAGCTGGCAACAGTTGCCATTGAAACAAAGACTAAGCAACAGCTAAAGAATCAGCCAAAGCAATTATAAAAGTAGTAGACAAAGAACATTGAGTGTGTGTGTGTGTGTGTGTGTGTGTGTGGGAAGTGGCAAGGAGTTGGGGGTGTGGCAAAGTGGAGGCAAGCTCAAATAGAACAGAGTGTTAAGCTAAAGCGTACAATATGTGGCCAAAGAGCGTAAGTAAAGCAAACAGAGAACAGCAGCAACAGCAACAACTGGCAACAGCAACAACTGGCAAAACAGGCAACAGGCAACAAGGCAACAAACAGTAAGCGAAGCAGGCCAAAACGCATTGAAAGCGAAGACTTAAATAGAGGGTTGAGCATGAGCTTTGCTCTGGCGGTGGAGAGAGAGTTGAGGAGTGTAAATGCAAGCGAGCGAGCTGGGTGCGTCTTGCAACAGTAGACGGCGTCTTGGGCATAGAAAACCTGTTCCCATTTAATGCTTGATGCAAGCTGATGATGACCATGGCTCACAGCAGCAACAGCAACAGCAGCAACAAGAAGAAAAACAAAAGCATATGAAGTGAAGTCGTAGCAAGACTTTTTTAGTGACGACACAAACCGGCTTTATAGCTTGGCAACAGCTAAAAAGAGTAAGAGAGAGAGAGAGAGTGAGAGGGAGTAAGAGAGAGAGAGAGAGATAGATAAATAGAGATAGAGACTTAGAGTGACTTAGAGAAGAGGCGAAGAAGAGGCAAGCTGCAAGCGCAATGTTAGTGTTAAAGGCAGACTGATACTGTCTAGAGGCAGCTCTACGCTTCAGCGGCGACTGCGACGACAGCAGCGAAGACTGAAACGACGACGACGGTAAAGTAAACTTCACATTTGCCGTCTACTTATTGTTATGTTTTATAATATTTTAGAGACAAAAGGCGCAGAGAGTATGAGCTACAGACAGCTAGAAAGAGAGAGAGAGAGAGAGAGAGAGAGAGAGAGGGAAAGAGATAGAGAAAAAGAGTTACACATACATTTGGTAGACAGTGTCTGTTGTGTATAGTCAAGGCGACACTTTAGTTATTTTCCACTTCTGCTGCTGCTTCTGCTGCTGCTGCTGTTGCTGCTGCTTCTTCTGCTGCTGATGTTGCTGTTGCTGCTTCTCGCACTTGCACTTCACATTTCAAAGGCGCATTAAAATGCATGATGATAAAAATGAGCGCAGGATGAGAATGTACCAAGAGCAGCCTTGAGGCTGCAACTTGCAAATGTTGCAACTGGTTGCAACTGCATGACTGTGCCACAGACACAATATACATACATATATGTATGAGTATATGAAGGTGCCATCATCAACAACTGCAGCGTGGGTTGAGTTTTTGGGGCTATGTTCTAGCTATCTGTGTGTGTATGTCTTGTGTATACTGTGTGTGTGTGTGTGGGTGTGGCACTGGCACTGACACTGCCACAGCAAAACCTAGTGGAATATGATACATTTTAAATTTTCAACAAATTTTACATGTGAGAAGGCAAAGCTGGCAAAGCGCTTCAACGCTTCGCGTGGGCGTTGACGAAGTTGAGCTGATGCTGCTGCTGCTGCTGCTGCTGCTGCTGCTGCTGTTGCTGTTGCTGTTGCTGTTGCTGCAGCATGCATGCAGTGGGAGTGTAGTAAGACTTGGGCAGCAGGAGTAGGTGAAGAGGTAGGCAGTATGTGGAAGGAGTAACAGGCATTGAGATTTTAGGGAGTTTTGTGCGGGCGACATTTGCTCTTAGCGTTGGCGTTGACTGCGATTACAGCTACAGCTGCAGCTACAGCTACAGCTGCAGCTCTGACTCCAGTTTCAGCTTTGGATTGGGCTACAGCTCGGTCTGCTCCTATGTCTTTGACGCGGTCTGTGCCTATGACTTTGCACTTCTCGCATGCCTCTGTCTTTATCTTCGACTCCCTGCTTTCTTCTATGCCTCTGACCTTGCCTTCGCCTCCGACGCTCACTTCTCCTATGCCTTTACCTTCGACTCAAACTTCTCCTAGGCCTCGGACTCCTTGCTTCTACCTTTACCTTTCCCTCCCAATCTGCCTTAGACTTTACCTCGAACGCATCCTTCTCCTATGCCTCCAACTTTGCCTTCGCCTCCGACGCTCACTTCTCCTATGCCTTTACCTTCAACTCAAGCTTCTCCTAGGCCCCTGCCTCTCCCTTTTCCTCCCAATCTGCCTTAGACTTTACCTCGGACGCATCCTTCTCTCATGTCTCCAACTTTGCCTTTGCCTCCGACGCAGCCTTCTCCTATGTCTCCAACTTTGCCTTTGCCTCCGACGCTGACTTCTCCTATGACTTTACCTTCAACTCAAGCTTCTCCTAGGCCTCTGCCTTTCCCTCTCAATCTGCCTTAGACTTTACCTCGAACGCATCCTTCTCTCATGTCTCCAACTTTGCCTTTACCTCGGACGCTGACTTCTCCAATGCCTTTACCTTCGACTCAAGCTTCTCCTAGGCCTCGGACTCCTTGCTTCTACCATGCCTCTACCTTTCCCTCCCAATCTGCCTTAGACTTTACCTCGGACGCATCCTTCTCCTACGTCTCCAACTTTGCCTTTGCCTCTGATGCTGACTTCTCCTATGCCTTTACCTTCAACTCAAGCTTCTCCTAGGCCTCGGACTCCTTGCTTCTACCTTTACCTTTCCCTCCCAATCTGCCTTAGACTTTACCTCGGACGCATCCTTCTCCTATGTCTCCAACTTTGCCTTTGCCTCCGACGCTCACTTCTCCTATGCCTTTACCTTCAACTCAAGCTTCTCCTAGGCCTCTGCCTTTCCCTCCCAATCTGCCTTAGACTTTACCTCGCACATATCCTTCTCCCATGTCTCCAACTTTGCCTTTGCCTCCGACGCATCCTTCTCCCATGTCTCCAACTTTGCCTTTGCCTCCGACGATGACTTCTCCTATGCATTTACCTTCAACTCAAACTTCTCCTGGTGCTTTGCCTTGCCTCCCACTCTGCCTCTGCCTTTACTACCGTCCCTGCCTTCTCCTATGCCTTCACCTCGCTCTGCTCCTGTGTCTTTAGCAGCGAAACTACCTTCTCCTATGTCGCAGTCTTTACCTTTAACTCTACCTTCTCCTCTAACTCTGCTCCGTGCTTTAGCTCTGCCTCTATTATTGCCTCCATCTCCTCAATTTCAGTCTGCCGCTATATGCATAGCTATTCGTGCTATCATCTGCAACTCATCTCTAAGCGCTGTCATGGCTTTTGCCATGCCAAAAGGTTAAGTAGTTGAGCCTGGTCTAAGCCTAACCCTGGCCATGCACTGCACTCTGCCCTGCGGACATCTTCTTTTGCCACACTTTATGCTTTTTCTTTAGCCTTGAAACAACACGCAGAATACTTCAGCTGCCAGTTCAAGTTGCATAGCTGTAGGCCTGTAGGCTCCATTGGCTTGTTAGCTGAAATCAAGTAAGCGCGGACAAAGCAGAGTTAGAACTTTGGATTAGCATAAAGTGTTGTATGAACTATGTTTAAGACATGTTTCTGCTTGTCTAATTTGCAGTGTATACAAAATTCGTTATGTTTATAATTCCCTGGCTGCTACTCAAGCATAATTATAATGCATTTACTTCAATTGTAGCTGTTACACACAGCCACACACACACAGAGACAGAGTGCCGCTGGCTGCCTGCCTACCAACAAAGAAAAGAAGCGAAAATAAAATATCTTTGGCTTATTTTCTTGTCCAATGTCCAATTGGAACTGCGCCCAGGTTCAAGTCACGCAACACACATCAAACAATGCTAAAAGACAATGACAGCAGCTATGTAACTTGCCCGTTAGCCATAAAAATGATTTGACCTTTTTCTTTCCTCCTCCCCCCCCCCCCACACTCCATGCTCCACAGTCTGCCTGCCTCCCGACTGCTACTGCTGCTGCTGCTTCCATTGCTCTTTGAAGAGCAGCAGCAGAAAAAAAAAATTGTAACAAACATTTGCCCGAAATTTGTTAGAATGCCATAGCTTGCTCAACTATATAATATTCGGTATCCGAGAAATTTGAAATTTGCATAACTTTCAGGTTTATGCTGTGATCTGGAATAAATTTTGATAGATCATTTACATTAGTTCACATTATAAGTATTCAAAATTTCAATTGTTTAGCTTACAAATTGCACCCGTAGTGCACTGTTTTATATGTCTAGGATCGTTAGATTTAGGCGCTCAGGGGTGTGGCTAAAATCCAAAATAAACTGTCGATGCCTGCAAGTAATACAAACACTTTGCAACTAATTTGAAATCTCTAACTCTTATAGTCTTCGAGTTCTGGTCTCCTGGATGTTAATATGCGCGTAGGGACGCTCAGCTGGACATAGTCCTCGACTCTACTGTTGATACTGAGCAAGAAGTAATAAAATATTTATGTGCCACGCCTACTTAGCAGCCTCATTAGAACATTTGCCAGTGTCACAGCGTCAATAAAACCTCAGTAGCGCTAAGTTTACCGGGTATAAAAATAAATAAATATACTAAAAGATTCAAAGCATCGCTGTGGCAGTGGAAGCTGAATGTAGGAGATGTAGAAGATGCAGGGAAGGCGACTCTGATACACAGTCAAAGCAAAAGCAAAGCCAAAACCAAAAGCAAAAGCAAAAGCAAAGCAATTCAATTCGAATTTGTGTATCTGTATCTAATCTAGCGTGGAGCCAGCCAACAAACGGGCCAACGAAACATCGAGTGTTTGCCACTGCGGGGGCATGCAGCACGTAGCAGCAGCAGCAGCAGTAGTAGTAGTAGTGGCAGAAAAGGAGAGTAAACGCAGTAAACAGAAGTAAATAAATAAAAAGCGATGCTACCCGACTCCAACTCCAACTCTGACTCTGACTCTGACTCTGCTTTCAACTTCGTCTCCAACTTCAACTACAGCCTCCAGTCTCCAGTCTCCAATCTCCGTCCCTGTCCCTGTCGCTGTTGCTGTGCAGTTGAAATTCGTTTCAGTTGAGTTTTTGTAGTAGTTGCTGCTGCTGCTGCTGTTGCTGTTGCCTCTTTGTCGCTTCTTCTTCTTTATCTTCTGCTTCTTCTACTTGTTGGTTTTGTTTTTTTTTTTATCTGCCTTTTTTTGGTTTAAGCATTGACCATTTGCTTGAAAAGCTGAAGCTGAAGCTGAAACTGAAGCTGAAGCTAAAAAAGAAAAACGTGAGGCAACACAGTCAGAGGCAAACAGACAAATAAACAAAAGCTACAGCAACAACAACAGCAACAACAGCAACATCTATAGATGCGGATACGGATAGAGTAGATACATATGCACGAAAGATACAAATGAATACAGTTCTGCACGAACACATTTGCAACGCACGTGTGTGTCTGTGACTGTGTGTGTGTGTGTCTGTGTGTTTGCGGTCTGTGTATGTGAAAAGCGCGCGCAAAGAGCATTCAACAACAAAAAAAAACAAAAGCCAACAGTAAAAGAAGAAAAAACAAAACAAAATACAAAAAAAAAAAAAAACGAACAACAGGTACAAAAGGTACAGTCCACAAATGGCGCAGGCGGCAACAACAACAACAACAGCAATAGCAACACTAACAGCAGCAACAGTAACAACAGCAGCAGACACAGCAACATCACAGCAACAAATTTTAACAGCAACTTGAACATTAACAGTGCGCCAAGCATTAACAGTGCGCTAATAGCTAACAGCCTGCAGCTAAACGGAACGTTTGGCAAATGAAACAACCAGCAAGAGCAGCAGCAGCAGCAGCGGCAGTGAGAGAGCGCGAGCAAATGAGCGCAAGAGTGACTGTGCGAGCGAGTAATGAAACGTTTCTGTTACGTTAACAGTCTGTTACCGAAGAGCGTGATCTACATTTAGCTCTAGCAACATGCTGATCAATGCTGCAGCTGCATGTTGCTAAGAAATTTTTCAAGCATTGTTCATTTAATTATGTGATGTTGTTGACTGCATCAACATGTTGCTAAAGTCAACTTTTAACAGTTTTCATTTTATTTTGCTTGCTGATCACTTTTGACTGCAGCAGCATGTTGCTAAAGTAAAGTTTTAACAGTTTTCATTTTGTATGATGATCACAGCGACTGCAGCAGCATGTTGCTAGAATAAAGTTTTAACAGTTTTTTTTTTTTTTATTTTAATTGCTAATCATTTCAGACTGCAACAACATGTTGCTAAGCTTAACTTACAGTTCTACAGTCTCATTTCATTTTGTTCTATTCTGTTTTGTTTCCATAATGATCACTTCAACAGCAGCAACATGTTGCTTCAACTTTGAACTTTTAAACAGTTTTTATTTTATTATGTGTTTTGTTTGCTGTCAATATGAAAATTTATTGAGTTGCTGTTGCCGTTGCTGTTACTGTTGACTTGGGGCTGTTTTCTTAAGAGAAACATTTGCATAACGCAGACACTTTAGTTAGTTGTTAACTGGGCAAAAAGCGGGCCAAGTGCCATGCAAGTAAACATAACTTAATCCCTAGCGCCCTTAACCTTTGCCAGCATCCAAAAAACTTTTACTAGTAGTAACTGCTACATATGCCATAGTCTGAGATTTTTAGTCCCTTTAGTACAAGACTTGCTCTATGGTAGCTGTGACTCTGTGGCTCTCACTGTCGTTGTAGTTGTTGTTGTTGCTGTAGCTAATGTTGCAGTGACGACAACTTTTGGCCAACTTTGCTTTAGTTTTGTTTTGTTGTTTCTGTTGTTATTTTCATTCCACAGCCATTTGCCATTTACCATATTCCCCTACCACAATGGTGACCAGGCCACAAACACACACACACACACAGACACACACATACTTAGAGAAATAAAACTCATACTCGCCTTACTTATAGAATTGGCTGAGGTTGCGCAACTTTTTTTTTTTTGTTTTGCACAAACCTTTCGCACATAAATCTCAATTTGTTGCCACGCTCCGAGTGCGAATAGTTTTACGTATGCAGCATGTGAATGACTCACAGCGACACATACACATACACACACATACACATACAAATACACATACATATCGTCATAAGTATGAGTCCCTATACTCAGCGTGCTGCACATTTGAATTTATGCTCACTCGAGTCCCAATTGGAACCACCCAACCGCAACATGTTGCACGTTGCACGTTGCACGCTCACTAGCACTCGCCATGCTACTCTCATGCTAACAATGCCCAAAAGTCATGCGTCCAATGCTGCTTTTTAAACAAGCAGCAAGCACAAACTTTTCAGCTAGTCTAAGTATATGCGAAACTATACTCTGCAAACTCAAGCAGTCAAAGGGGTAGTTCAGTTCGGCACGAATGAGTATATTTTGCAGCATTAATTAGCAAAAAAAAAAAATATTTGCTTTCATTTTATTTTTTTTTTTATTTTTTAGTAATTTTTTCTATGCTTAAACATTAAATTTTATTTTTTAACTGAAATTTTGAATTAAAAATATAATAAAAAATTTAATAAAATTAATTTTTTTTATTTATTTATTTTTTTTTTATTATAGGATAACTCTTTTATTTTTAGAAGTTTTTTTATCAGTAAAATAAAAATTTAATTTTTCAACTAAAATTTCAAATATATTAAAAAATTCTATTAAATTTATTAAAATATTTTTTTCTATTTATTAATATATTTTTATTTATATTCTAGGGTAACTTTTTTGCGACTTTATTTGCCGCTAACAAAAAAAAAGTTTATCATTGAAAGTAAATTGTGTTAAGCTTCTTACAAATCAATGAAAATTCTTGCAAACAGCAAAAGTTTATAACAATCTGAATAAAAGTATGATAACTTGTCGAACATATATGTTCGGCTGAACAATTGAGATTTATACATGTATGTCTAAGAAGATATATAATAACATATATATATGTATATAAAGTACTATGTTATGTATATAAATGGATAAATATTAAAGATAAAAAAATTAAATTTAAATATGCAAATATCAATAAAAATATTATTTTAATATTATGATATTAAATATTTAAAAAAAAATATATATAATAAGATATATTTAAAGTGTAATGTAAATTTAATTATTATTTTATTTATTACAAATTTCTAATTATATATTTTAATTATGTTAATTAATTAAAAATAATATAAAGAAACAAATATTTATAAAGTAAACATTTTTATAACATAATTATGAATAAAATTAATTTAATAAAATATATAAAAAATAAAAATATGTAATTATTAACAAATAAATAAATTGTTATAAATAAAAATACAAAATAAAATATATAAAAATAAAAATATATAAATATTAACAAATAAATAAATTTTTATAAATAAAAATACAAAATAAAATATATAAAAAATAAATAAAAATTTTAAAAGAAAATAAAAAAAGAAAAAAAAATAGAATAAAATTGTATTTAAATATTTAATATGATTTTATAACTATTATTTACATTATTAAGAGTTTATAAAAAAAAATTATATTTATTATATAAAAAAATATTATTTAATTTAAATATCATTAAAAAAAAAGTATTTTATTATTTCTAATATTTTGTTTTTCTGCTGCATCTCAAAGTTAATTAACTTTTATTTGACACTGTATTTTTTCATTGCAATTTTATTTGTTGTTTTCAAAAGTGACGCTGGCCGTGATAAGCGTGTACTTCAGCTACAGCTTGAAGTTTAGCTGCTGCAGCTTTAGCAACAGTCCGACGCCCTTAGCTCTTCAGCAAAAAAAAAAAAAAGCATAAAAAAAAAGAAAATAATGCAGACGCAAAATACATTTGAATTCCAAGCTTAAGCCAAAAAGTCTATGGCTGGCAGTGCGATCCCAGTGTGCTGACGTTGCTGGTTATGTTTCTAACAACAGCAACGACAACAAGCAGCAGCAGCAGTGGCAGCAGCAGTGGCAGCAACAGCAAAACGCAACAGCAATAACAACAGCAGTAAAAATGCTTTAATGCAAATTGCCAGCGGCTGCTTTACACCCACAACAACAACAACAACAACAGCAGCAGCAAGGATAAACAGCAGCAGCAAAAGCATCAACAATAACAATAACAACAACAACAACAACGAGAGAAAATTCTCATTATAAGCGGAGTTTAATCTGCAGCCAACGCAGTCAACGCAAGCCTTACGGGCTAAAACTGTGAGAAGTCTGTGCTGGCAAGCAGCAAGCAGTGGCAGTGGCAATGGCAGAGGTAGAGGGAGTAGCAGCAGCAGCAGCAGCAGCAGAGCAGAGTAGACATCAGAACGAGCGACCAACAAGTCAAATGTGTATAAGTTGTTGCACGACTCATACTGCTCCCTTCATTTCCCCCTTTGCTTCTTTCTTCTCCTTCTCCTTCTCCCCTTGTCCTGCTGCTTTTCCCTGTTGTTGCTGTAAAAAAAAAAAGTAGAAGAAGAAAATTAAAACGAATATAAATTCATTGTTTCGCACAATATGAGCGGAATCCCTAGCGTAGCCTAGCCATAGCCTTTACTCTCCATGTTCTATGTGCCACATGCCTCATGCCACATGCCACACCCACATACACACACACACATGATGATGCCTTTGCTTTTGCTGTAATAATGGCAACACAAAACTGAAACTGAACTGTAACTCAATTGTAATGCAAGGTCTTTACTCGCTCATCTACACCCTCCCCTCTGGCCACGCCCACTCTTTACGCTTGCCTGCTGTTGCTGCTGTTGCTGCTGTGGCTGTTGCCTGACGTGCGAAATTTGCATGTTTTGGTAACTTTATATAGTACTTGTACGAGTCATTTTTGGGTTACACTCTCTCTCTCACTCATACACTCTTCATCTCTCTTTCTCGCTTTAGGTATTCGTATTTCTATTCGTATTCATTTTTTCCGTATTCGTATTCGTATTTGTAGTCATAGTCGTAGTCTACTTGCCAGCAGCTTCTAGGCGATTTTCATTTCATTATATTGCAGGTTATTGTTTTTTCCTGCTCTACGTGCTATATGCGTGTCTCTTTCTCTCTCTATCTCTCTCTCTCTCACTCTCTCTGTGTGTGTGTGTGTGTCTGTTAGTGCGTGTTTTTCGAAAAACGTTCTAGACGCTATGGAAATGACTTGCAATGAAATTATAATGAGTTTGACTTGATATTTGTTTTTTTTTTTTTTGAGGGGTCGGGTGGCGTATGGTGCAAAAATAGTGGGCGTGGCATGATTGGATGCCACATTTGGTTTAGCATAAAATGCATATGACAGAAATGTTTTCATATAGTGCGTTGGCAGTTGCAGCTTTACATCAGTTTTGCAACCGAAACAGAAATAGAAATAAAAATGAAGCAAAAAAAAAAAAAAAACAAAAACTGAAGTCAGACTGAAATTGGAGCCTGATGCTGATGTTAAGGCTCTGTAACTGTAGCTGTAGCTGTAGCTGGAGATGCTGTGACTTGACTGTCAGTAAAAATCTCTGAGCTTACTAAGCACTGACAGCATAAAATAGAATGATGGGCACAATATGCTAAAATATATTTAAGACCAAAAGAAGAAGAAACGCAAACAGACAGAAGAATGAAGACAGTAGAGAGAGAGAGAGAGAGAGAGAGAGAGAGACAATGGTTTTGCATAGTTTAATACGCTTGCATTTTTAATTTATTAAATGAAGAGTGAAGAATGAAAAGTGTAGAGTATAAAAAGAAATATAAAAAATAAAGCAATAAATAAAAAAATAATTAAATGATAAAATGAAATATTTATATAAATGAAATAAATAAATTAAAAAATAATAAAGAGAAAAAGAGAGTTTAAAAAAAATATAGAAAAATAATTGAATGTATAATAAAATATTTATAAAATACAAAAGAAAATAAATAAATGAAACAAAAATAAAAATAATTTTAATAAATAAATAAATGAAATAAATATATATAAAAAGAAATATAAAAAATAAAGTAATAAATAAAAAACCAATAAATGATAAAGAGAAATATTTAAATAAATGAAATAAATGAATAAATAAAAAATAATTAAGAAAAAAGAGATTAAAGAAAAAAATAGAAAAAAAATTTAATGAATAATAAAACATACGTATATAAAATACAAAAGAAAATAAATAAATGAAACAAAAATAAAAATAATTTAAATAAATAAATAAATGAAATAAATATATATAAAAAAAAATATAAAAAATAAACCAATAAATAAAAAATAAATAAATGATCGAAAGAAATATTTAAATAAATAAATAAAAAAAAAATTAAAAGAAAAAAAGGGGTTTAAAAATAATATAGAAAAAAATGAATGAATGAAAAATAAAAATAATTTAAATAAACAAATAAATAATTAAAATAAATATATGTATATAAAATATTAAAAATATTAACAAAAAAAATAAAAATAAAATAAAACAAGTAAGGATGGCTATAAAATTCTGA
>JBAMBR010003808.1:0-11802 GCA_037044475.1 Zaprionus obscuricornis
ACGAGAGTGAAATGTCTCGAGTTTTGTGGCATGGCGTGACTCTTGGCGTTGTGTGTGACAGTCAGTCAGTCGCTTGCTTGCTTGCGTGTTTTTTTGCCACCAAAAACATGAAGAACTACATAGAGATATGAGTTATATGTAAAGAGATAACAAAGTAGTGAAAGAGAGAATATATATATCTATGTTACACTAAGTTCTTTTTGGGGCAGGCAAACAGACAGACAGACATACATACATAGATATAACATGATGTGGCACCATAAGATACATTTATGTTGACGCACAGTTCTTCACGCTAATTGCTATTAATCAGTTGATGGCTGACGTCAGAATTAAATAAGAGAGACAGAGATCGAAAGAGAGAGAGAGAGAGAGAGAGACAGTGTCTCATTGAAGCGACAATTATGCGCTGCTTGCACTATTGACCGCAGCGTGTAAACTATGGCGCACAACAAATACAGAGACGGCATATACAGTGGGCGTATTAAGTATACGTACAGCAAAAATACAAAGATGCTGCTGCTATTGCTCACCGCATGACTAGATATAAAATAAAAGATATTCAATGCATGCGAGATACAACAAAAAAAAAAATTTAAAACAATTTAGCTTAATGTCACGTCATGTCATGTCAAAAGAACCTAACAATAACAGCCAATGGGCTGTGCGAGTGAGAGACAGAGATAGAAATAGAGAGAGAGAGAAAAGTGGCGCAGTATATTGTGTCATGCTAGAGCCAAAAACTATACTCTATAAGAACTATCTATTACTACTGCTACTACATACATATGTCTATGTATAGCTATTTATACATGTTTATACATGCATAGACATGCTCATTTATGCTTATAGTGTGTGTATGTGTGTCTGCTGTTTAGCTCAATAGTTTTAATTATAATTAACGTCGCACTGCAAATTAAAAATTGTGCTGCTGCTGCTGCCGTTGCTGCCGCACGGCGCCATCACTTTTCCAGCCTTGTAATTTAATTCGTTTAGTTCATTTACTGAAAATTCGAGCTGTCGTCGTCTATGTCTGTGCAAGGCTAACAAGAAACGTTCGCTTGATGAATTCAAGTACTATAACATATACAGAAATATTACATTTTATCATATATATTTTTTTTTGTTTTTTCTGTATTTTTATGCAAATATTTTAAGCTGAACATGTAAACAATTATTGTTTATTTTTTTAATTTTTTTTTTTTTAAGTAGATCTCTGTAACTAGGCAAAGCAAGAGTTATGAAATATGATTTTTAGACTGTTCTTTTGTAGCATATATATATATATAGCATATAGCTGACTGATCTCTGTAACTGTAATATTTGGAGATATAAAATTTGGTAGCAGCAAGCGCTTTACAATTTTATGCTGTTTCTTATGATTTATAACTATTTATATAACTGGCACTAGCTGAGCTAGTGTTATGAAATTGGACATAGATGACTGCTTATAGCCATACGTAAATATTTATTATTTATTATATATTTAGAATATTTAGTAGAATTTAAATATTTATAAGCTATTTTATATTTTTATTATATTTTTCTTTTAGTACTGCTATTTCAATGAACATTGTAATGCATCCTAATTTTTTTTTGTTGTTTGCTAAAATATTGAATTATCCAAAATGAAAAAAAAATTGTTGAATTATTTAAATTAAATTATTTAAATTATTTAATTAAATATATTAAGCTGCTATAGATACATTTTGTCGCGAAGTTGTGTTTATATTTTTTTTTTCAATTTTCAACTTGTAGCACTGCTCTATTTCAATGAACATAGCTGTATGTATGTATATAATAAATATTATAAATTTTGAATATCGGGGTTTTTTTTTCCTGCATTAATAGCTGTTAGATCTCTGCAACTAGAGGAGCTAGTGTTATGAAATTTGATACAGGGACAGCTTATGCCTCTACGTATATAATATATAATATATATAATCTAAAATATTTTCAGATCATCTTTTCCCTGGAACTAGAAGGAGCTAGTGCTATGAAAATTGTTATACAAACTATTGAGCAATACATAAAGTATATATTAAAAATTTATATTTCAGTTAGCACTACGACTGTCAGATCTCTGCGACTTAGTTATAGTTCCAAAAATTTGCTATATATATAGTTTCATTTATATTATAACTCCCCCGCCAAAAATTTATTTTATTTGCGCAAATAAAAATTGTAAAAATTTCGCCATAATTTACCAGCTTAAATCTACACTATATATTTTATGTCTTGGGGTCACGTATTTTTTTTTTTTGTGGCTCCCAAAATGCTGTCAACGCTTTCTTTTTTTTTTTACGCGCTTATCGCAATGGACATTAGCATGGAGTCTGTCAGCATTAGTTCTAAAAAACAGCGAAAAAAAAGTCTCATGCACAGCGCTACGCCTGGCAAACTGACGATATAAAAGATAAAGATAAACCCACAGAGCGGATTTATGACACTTGACTTGGCGCCACCCTCCTCCCCCAGGCACTGAAGGCCCAAAGCATAATAAATATATTTATATAGTCTATATAATACGATATATCATTTATGTAACGAAAATGTGCCACGAAGTGTTGCTCTCTTGCAGCTGAATGCTAACTGAGTGAAGTTTTAATAATTGATCAAGCAGCGGAAAGAGTAAGAAGTCGAAGTAGAAGTAGGAGTGAAAGAGAGAAACTGAACGGAAGACGGATGCATGTTATATATGCTGTGGACAGCACATCAAGTGGGCCATGTCAACGTTTCATATTGTTGGCTCTTGGCGTGCACAGAAGACATCGAGAGTTGAGCTGCGAGCTGCAGAGAGTCAAGCGCGCTTCATATGCCAAGGAAGCGTGTGAAATCCCATTTGGCTAATGGGCAAAATGTTGACGATGCAGAGAGAGAGAGAGAGAGAGAAACAGGAAAAATCAACCTGTTTTCCTCATAGTCGTCGTTCGTCGTCGTGACTCAACGCGATATGCGATTTTTCCAGCACAGCAGCAGAAAGACTCAAAGTCAAAGTAGGGCGCAAAAGTTACACGATAAAAGCAGCAGCAAAAAAAACACAAAAAAAAATATATATAAAAAAAAGAAAAGCAGCGGAAAATAAAATAAAATAAAAAAAAAAAAATGAGGAAAAACTGGTTTAATTCTGGTTTTTTTTTTTTTTTTTGTTATTGTCGTTTTCCCTCTCTATGCCCGCGCTGCTCTCCACTCCTTAGACTGCGCCTGACACCATGGCCTGATTCCTGATACCAGAGCGTACATTTTCCGCGACTCGTTTTACAGCTCCTCCTCAAACCCCACTTCAATTTAACTTCTTTCCCTACAACAACAACAACCCGCTGTCGTGTCCCTGATGCTAAGGATCAAACACAACGACAACGACGTCGAGTACAACATTACACAACACACAAGGAATTTCCAGGGTCTTGCCGAAAAATGCGAGTGTAAAAATACCAACAAAAATTTTATATATATAAAAAGGAAAGAAAAGCTTTTGAGGGGTGGCTTTAACTGGGAGTGTTGTATGTGAGAACAGGGTGTGTCATGCTCTGCCTTATTCCTGTTCCCCCCTCCCCCCTTCCTCTCTCTCTGCAGTCTCTCGATTTGCCCTTATCATCAAATGCGAAAGCATTCAGAAACATTCATGCCGCTGAGCCGCCTTGAGGGTTGCGCGAATGTGCCTTGCGTTGTGTTGCGTTGCGTTGTGTTACGTTACGTTCTTCTTTTCTTTTCGTTTCGTTTCGTTTATTTGTTTGTTGTCATAAAAGTCAAACAGAAATGGCGATTGGGTGGTTACAGTGGTTTGGGTGGCTCACGCGTGTCTCAGTGGCTCAGTGGTTCTAAGGGTAGCGATGATATCAGCAGCATGAACAGCAGCAACAGCAGTAGCAGGACTTACTGTCGCCACTGTTTTGCTGCACATATGCATGCATATTGGCCATATTGGTCTATAAAAAGAATGCCACACTCTTCTCCCCTTCTCCCTCTGCCCATTCTCTCTCTCTCTCCCTCTCTTGTAGCATAAGGCTGAACATAGACTTTTACTATTGTCACAGCTGGTTGTCAAATAATGAAGTTGGCCGCTTGTCGCTTCACTCTCACACTCTAAAGAATTTTGCCACCTTCATTTCTCCTCTCTCTCTCTCACTCTCTTTCTCTGCAATAAGTTTCGAAATCAATATGCTGCTGTTGGCCATTTTTTGATTGCGTATACGCAACGTGCCACAATGCGAATTTTCTGCTTAATTAAAAGCGATTACATGTCCTGCAGACATCTAACATACTCCTGCTGTGTGTATTGCTGATATAAATAAACAAAGGGCTGATATACATAACTATCACTTGGCACATGCTGATAACTAAACGATAAACAAGCACAAAATATTGAATGAATTTCATTAAAAATTTGCTAATAAAGTTTAGCCGAAAATAATTTCATTTACATTTTCTTTTAAATCATATTTCAATTTTTCACAAACATTTTTTTTTTAATTTTTCACTAAAATTTATTTTAACTTTTTCACTAAATTTTTTTCTTAAATTTTTCACTAACATTTTAATATTTTCTCTAAAATGCTTTTTTTTTATATTTTTGCGTAGTCACTTTAAAATTTTTCCTAACACATTAACTAAAATTTTTAAACATTCTCCACAATTTTCAAATTTTTTCAACACAATTTTTAAATATTCCTCGACAATTTTTTACTACAATTTTAAATGTTCTACAATTTTTAAATTCTCTCCAATTTTTAATTTTTTTCACAACAATTTTTACATTTCCTACAATTTTTAAATTTTCCACAATTTAAATTTTTTCGACAATTTAATTTTTCTTAACAATTTTTTCACTAAATTTTTAACAATTTTTAAATTCTCTTTAATTTTCCAATTCTTTAATTTTTAATTTTTTTCACTAAAATTTTTAAATTTTCTACAATTTTCATGTTTTCTACAATTTTAAAATTTTTCTCAACAAATTTTAAAATTTTTCCCAACACATTTTTCACTACAATTTTAAATGTTCTACAATTTTTAAATTCTCTCCAATTTTTAATTTTTTTCACTACAATTTTTTCTACAATTTTGAAATTTTTCACAATTTTAAAATTATCAACAAATTTTTCACTACAATTTTTAAATTCTCTACAGTTAATTTTTTTTCACTACAATTTTTAAATTTTCTACAATTTTTAAATTTTCCACAATTTAAAATTTTTCTCAACAAATTTTTTTTTCTTAAATTTTCACTAACATTTAATATTTTCTCTAAAATTTTTTTTTATATTTTTCTTTAAAACTTTAAAATTTTGCTCAGTCATTTTAAAATTTTTCTAAATACATTTTTCACTACAATTTAAATTTCAATTTTTAACTTTACAATTTTTAATTTTCTACAATTTTAAATTTTCCACAATTTTTTTCTCTACAATTTTTAAAATTTTTAAATTTTCATTTAAATTTTCTACAATTTTCTACAATTGAAATTTTCCAATTTTAAAATTTCTTTACAAATTTTTAAATTTAATAATTTTCGACAATTTTTAAATTTTCTACAATTTAAATTACAATTTGAAAATTTAAAAATTGAGAATTTAAAAATTTTAGAAAAATTAAGAATTGTAGTGAAAAATTTGTTGAGAAAAATTAAATTGTGGAAAATTTAAAAATTCTAGAAAATGTAAAAATTGCGAAAAAAAATAATAAAATTAAAGAATTTAAAAAGTGTAGAAAATTTAAAAATTTTAGTGAAAATTAAAAATTGGAGAGAATTCAAAAATTGGAGAGAATTTAAAAATTGTAGAAAATTTTACAAATTGTAGTGAAAAATTTGTTAAGAAAAATTAAATAATTGTCGAGAAATATTTAAAAATTGTAGTGAAAAATGTATTGAGAAAAATTTTAAAATGACTGAGCAAAATTATAAAGTTTTAAAGAAAAATATGAAAAAAAAACATTTTAGAGAAAATATTAAATGTTAGTGAAAATTTATGAAAAAAAAATTTGTTGAGAAAAATTTTAAATTGTGGAAAATTTAAAAATTGTAGAAAATTTAAAAATTGTAGTGAAAAAAAATTGAAAACTGTAGAGAATTTAAAAATTGTAGTGAAAAATTTGTTGATAATTTTAAAATTGTGAAAAATTTCAAAATTGTAGAAAAAATTGTAGTGAAAAAAAATTAAAAATTGGAGAGAATTTAAAAATTGTAGTGAAAAATTTGTTAAAAAAAAATTTTAATTGTGGAAAATTTAAAAATTGTAGAAAATGTAAAAATAGTAGTGAAAAAAATTAAAAATTAGGGAGAATTTAAAAATTGTAGTGAAAAATGTATTTAGAAAAATTTTAAAATGACTGAGCAAAATTTTAAAGTTTTAAAGAAAAATATAAAAAAAACATTTTAGAGAAAATATTAAATGTTAGTGAAAATTTAAAAAAAAAAATTTGTTGAAAAAAAATTTAAATTATGGAAAATTTAAAAATTGTAGAAAATTTAAAAATTGTAGTGAAAAATTGTCGAGAAATATTTAAAAATTGTAGTGAAAAATGTATTGAGAAAAAGAAATGACTGAGCAAAAATATAAAAAAAAAAACATTTTAGAGAAAATATAAAAAAATGTTAGTGAAAATTTAAGAAAAAAAAATTTGTTGAGAAAAATTTTAAATTGTGGAAAATTTAAAAATTGTAGAAAATTTAAAAATTGTAGTGAAAAAAAATTAACTGTAGAGAATTTAAAAATTGTAGTGAAAAATTTGTTGATAATTTTAAAATTGTGAAAAATTTCAAAATTGTAGAAAAAATTGTAGTGAAAAAAATTAAAAATTGGAGAGAATTTAAAAATTGTAGAACATTTAAAATTGTAGTGAAAAATGTGTTGGGAAAAATTTTAAAATTTGTTGAGAAAAATTTTAAAATTGTAGAAAACATGAAAATTGTAGAAAATTTAAAAATTTTAGTGAAAAAAATTAAAAATTAAAGAATTGGAAAATTAAAGAGAATTTAAAAATTGTTAAAAATTTAGTGAAAAAATTGTTAAGAAAAATTAAATTGTCGAAAAAATTTAAATTGTGGAAAATTTAAAAATTGTAGGAAATGTAAAAATTGTTGTGAAAAAAATTAAAAATTGAAGAATTTAAAAATTGTAGAACATTTAATGAATAAATATTTAAAATTGTGTCAAAAAATTTGAAAATTGTGGAGAAATATTTAAAAATTTTAGTTAATGTGTTAGGAAAAATTTTAAAGTGACTACGCAAAAATATAAAAAAAAAGCATTTTAGAGAAAATATTAATGTTAGTGAAAAATTTAATAAAAAATTTAGTGAAAAAATTAAAATAAATTTTAGTGAAAAATTTAAAAACAAATGTTTAGTGAAATATTGAAATATGATTTAAAAGAAAATGTAAATGAAATTATTTTAAGCTAAACTTTATTAGCAAATTTTTAATGAAATTCATTCAATATTTTGTGCTTGTTTATCGTTTAGTTATCAGCATGTGCCAAGTGATAGTTATGTATATCAGCCCTTTGTTTATTTATATCAGCAATACACACAGCAGGAGTATGTTAGATGTCTGCAGGACATGTAATCGCTTTTAATTAAGCAGAAAATTCGCATTGTGGCACGTTGCGTATACGCAATCAAAAAATGGCCAACAGCAGCATATTGATTTCGAAACTTATTGCAGAGAAAGAGAGTGAGAGAGAGAGAGGAGAAATGAAGGTGGCAAAATTCTTTAGAGTGTGAGAGTGAAGCGACAAGCGGCCAACTTCATTATTTGACAACCAGCTGTGACAATAGTAAAAGTCTATGTTCAGCCTTATGCTACAAGGGAGGGAGAGAGAGAGAGAATGGGCAGAGGGGGAAGGGGAGAAGAGTGTGGCATTCTTTTTATAGACCAATATGGCCAATATGCATGCATATGTGCAACAAAACAGTGGCGACAGCAAGTCCTGCTACTGCTGCTGCTGCTGTTCATGCTGCTGATATCATCGCTACCCTTAGAACCACTGAGCCACTGAGACACGCGTGAGCCACCCAAACCACTGTAACCACCCAATCGCCATTTCTGTTTGACTTTTATGACAACAAACAAATAAACGAAACGAAACGAAAAGAAAAGAAAAACGTAACGTAACACAACGCAACGCAACGCAAGGCAGATTCGCGCAACCCTCAAGGCGGCTCAACGGCATGAATGTTTCTGAATGCTTTCGCATTTGATGATAAGGGCAAATCGAGAGACTGCAGAGAGAGAGGAAGGGGGGAGGGGGGAACAGGAATAAGGCAGAGCATGACACACCCTGTTCTCACATACAACACTCCCAGTTAAAGCCACCCCTCGAAAGCTTTTCTTTCCTTTTTATATATATAAAATTTTTGTTGGTATTTTTACACTCGCATTTTTCGGCAAGACCCTGGAAATTCCTTGTGTGTTGTGTAATGTTGTACTCGACGTCGTTGTCGTTGTTGATCCTTAGCATCAGGGACACGACAGCGGGTTGTTGTTGTTGTAGGGAAAGAAGTTAAATTGAAGTGGGGTTTGAGGAGGAGCTGTAAAACGAGTCGCGGAAAATGTACGCTCTGGTATCAGGAATCAGGCCATGGTGTCAGGCGCAGTCTAAGGAGTGGAGAGCAGCGCGGGCATAGAGAGGGAAACGACAATAACAAAAAAAAAAAAAAAACCAGAATTAAACCAGTTTTTCCTCATTTTTTTTTTTTTATTTTATTTTATTTTCCGCTGCTTTTCTTTTTTTTATATATATTTTTTTTTGTGTTTTTTTTGCTGCTGCTTTTATCGTGTAACTTTTGCGCCCTACTTTGACTTTGAGTCTTTCTGCTGCTGTGCTGGAAAAATCGCATATCGCGTTGAGTCACGACGACGAACGACGACTATGAGGAAAACAGGTTGATTTTTCCTGTTTCTCTCTCTCTCTCTCTCTCTGCATCGTCAACATTTTGCCCATTAGCCAAATGGGATTTCACACGCTTCCTTGGCATATGAAGCGCGCTTGACTCTCTGCAGCTCGCAGCTCAACTCTCGATGTCTTCTGTGCACGCCAAGAGCCAACAATATGAAACGTTGACATGGCCCACTTGATGTGCTGTCCACAGCATATATAACATGCATCCGTCTTCCGTTCAGTTTCTCTCTTTCACTCCTACTTCTACTTCGACTTCTTACTCTTTCCGCTGCTTGATCAATTATTAAAACTTCACTCAGTTAGCATTCAGCTGCAAGAGAGCAACACTTCGTGGCACATTTTCGTTACATAAATGATATATCGTATTATATAGACTATATAAATATATTTATTATGCTTTGGGCCTTCAGTGCCTGGGGGAGGAGGGTGGCGCCAAGTCAAGTGTCATAAATCCGCTCTGTGGGTTTATCTTTATCTTTTATATCGTCAGTTTGCCAGGCGTAGCGCTGTGCATGAGACTTTTTTTTCGCTGTTTTTTAGAACTAATGCTGACAGACTCCATGCTAATGTCCATTGCGATAAGCGCGTAAAAAAAAAAAGAAAGCGTTGACAGCATTTTGGGAGCCACAAAAAAAAAAAAATACGTGACCCCAAGACATAAAATATATAGTGTAGATTTAAGCTGGTAAATTATGGCGAAATTTTTACAATTTTTATTTGCGCAAATAAAATAAATTTTTGGCGGGGGAGTTATAATATAAATGAAACTATATATATAGCAAATTTTTGGAACTATGACTTAAGTCGCAGAGATCTGACAGTCGTAGTGCTAACTGAAATATAAATTTTTAATATATACTTTATGTATTGCTCAATAGTTTGTATAACAATTTTCATAGCACTAGCTCCTTCTAGTTCCAGGGAAAAGATGATCTGAAAATATTTTAGATTATATATATTATATATTATATACGTAGAGGCATAAGCTGTCCCTGTATCAAATTTCATAACACTAGCTCCTCTAGTTGCAGAGATCTAACAGCTATTAATGCAGGAAAAAAAAACCCCGATATTCAAAATTTATAATATTTATTATATACATACATACAGCTATGTTCATTGAAATAGAGCAGTGCTACAAGTTGAAAATTGAAAAAAAAAATATAAACACAACTTCGCGACAAAATGTATCTATAGCAGCTTAATATATTTAATTAAATAATTTAAATAATTTAATTTAAATAATTCAACAATTTTTTTTTCATTTTGGATAATTCAATATTTTAGCAAACAACAAAAAAAAATTAGGATGCATTACAATGTTCATTGAAATAGCAGTACTAAAAGAAAAATATAATAAAAATATAAAATAGCTTATAAATATTTAAATTCTACTAAATATTCTAAATATATAATAAATAATAAATATTTACGTATGGCTATAAGCAGTCATCTATGTCCAATTTCATAACACTAGCTCAGCTAGTGCCAGTTATATAAATAGTTATAAATCATAAGAAACAGCATAAAATTGTAAAGCGCTTGCTGCTACCAAATTTTATATCTCCAAATATTACAGTTACAGAGATCAGTCAGCTATATGCTATATATATATATATGCTACAAAAGAACAGTCTAAAAATCATATTTCATAACTCTTGCTTTGCCTAGTTACAGAGATCTACTTAAAAAAAAAAAAATTAAAAAAATAAACAATAATTGTTTACATGTTCAGCTTAAAATATTTGCATAAAAATACAGAAAAAACAAAAAAAAATATATATGATAAAATGTAATATTTCTGTATATGTTATAGTACTTGAATTCATCAAGCGAACGTTTCTTGTTAGCCTTGCACAGACATAGACGACGACAGCTCGAATTTTCAGTAAATGAACTAAACGAATTAAATTACAAGGCTGGAAAAGTGATGGCGCCGTGCGGCAGCAACGGCAGCAGCAGCAGCACAATTTTTAATTTGCAGTGCGACGTTAATTATAATTAAAACTATTGAGCTAAACAGCAGACACACATACACACACTATAAGCATAAATGAGCATGTCTATGCATGTATAAACATGTATAAATAGCTATACATAGACATATGTATGTAGTAGCAGTAGTAATAGATAGTTCTTATAGAGTATAGTTTTTGGCTCTAGCATGACACAATATACTGCGCCACTTTTCTCTCTCTCTCTATTTCTATCTCTGTCTCTCACTCGCACAGCCCATTGGCTGTTATTGTTAGGTTCTTTTGACATGACATGACGTGACATTAAGCTAAATTGTTTTAAATTTTTTTTTTGTTGTATATCTCGCATGCATTGAATATCTTTTATTTTATATCTAGTCATGCGGTGAGCAATAGCAGCAGCATCTTTGTATTTTTTCGCTGTACGTATACTTAATACGCCCACTGTATATGCCGTCTCTGTATTTGTTGTGCGCCATAGTTTACACGCTGCGGTCAATAGTGCAAGCAGCGCATAATTGCTGCGCTTCAATGAGACACTGTCTCTCTCTCTCTCTCTCTCTCTTTCGATCTATCTATCTTCTATTTAATTCTGACGTCAGCCATCAACTGATTAATAGCAATTAGCGTGAAGAACTGTGCGTCAACATAAATGTATCTTATGGTGCCACATCATGTTATATCTATGTATGTATGTCTGTCTGTCTGTTTGCCTGCCCCAAAAAGAACTTAGTGTAACATAGATATATATATTCTCTCTTTTCACTACTTTGTTATCTCTTTACATATAACTCATATCTCTATGTAGTTCTTCATGTTTTTGGTGGCAAAAAAACACGCAAGCAAGCAAGCGACTGACTGACTGTCACACACAACGCCAAGAGTCACGCCATGCCACAAAACTCGAGACATTTCACTCTCGT
>JBAMBR010003810.1:0-23238 GCA_037044475.1 Zaprionus obscuricornis
CCACTGCCACTGCCGATGCCGCCATTGCCGTCTCTGCCCTTGAAATTATGCTAGTACGCTCAGTCGCTGTTAAAAATAAAAGAAAATACAAAATATAAACTCTCTGAAATCTCTCGCAGAGTTCAAATACGCCAACAATGTTTATTTATTGGGTTAATGTGACACACATGCGATGCTTCATTTAGCTGCCCAGTGTAAGTTTGACCTCCATAAATACTCCCACTCCATAGTGTCGTATCCCAGCATGATACTTCAGAGCAACATCCGTTCTCAATGTTTTTTTTTTCTTTAACTTGACCGTGAGAGAAACCACGTCGACGACGACTACGACGACGGCGAAAACAACAACAACCAAAACGACAACGACGCATCGTTCTTTGCCCTGTCCGGTTGTCCAATTCTCCGTTGTCCATAGTCCGTTGTCTGTTGTCCGTGATATTGTGTATGTTTGCTTGTCTAAAATTTTGGGCGCCAATAGGTGGGTGTCGCTATAATTATAGCATAGTCTTGACTTTGTGCGCACCTCGTGCAAAAAAACAAAATCTATTGAAAATACATATGTATGCTACATATAGTATGTTAATTCTTGTTTTATTCTTCAACAGACACAGATCGGATCATTTGCAATTTAAAAGATATTTATTTGTTCGCCGGATATTGTTTTAATTCTTAGTAACCATATACAACGTTAAAAACGCTTTAAATCCTATTAAAATTTCACTTTAAATTGCCTTAAAAAAATTTATAAATGTTTAACTAATAAAATTTACAGTTAAAAAAATATAAAAAGGAAATTTAAATATAAAAAAAAAAAAAAAAAATAATAATGAAAAAAATAAAAAAATATTAATTTGAAAATATTTTTAAAAATTCAAAAAATAATAAATAAAAATATTATAAATATTTTTGCAGAGTATTTGACATTCTATTTTGCACATTAAATTTATTTCATTTAACAATTTCATGCAACTTTTATAAAGAGAGACGACATTAGACTGAGAAAGCGTGGCAATATTTTAATAACAATTTGTGGGAAACTTGTTGTTGTTGTTGCTGTTGTTGTTATTTATGTTTTTGTTGTGTGTTTGCTGTTGCTGTAGCAGTCGCAGTCATTGTTGATCTTGTGGTTGTTGTTGGTGTTGACAGCTCTTGATGGTCGATTAATATGTATTTATCTTAAATGAATATCTCTCACGATACAAGTATACTATGTATCTATATAATATATGTACTATATATATAAATACATAGATTTCTATATGTTCTATATGTATATTATATGCTGATGACAAATACGAATGAACTGGCACCTGCTAAGGTATCAATATCAGTGAGAACATTTGTTGCATTCCAAGGATCTGAACCTATGCCATTCGGATTTTTCATATATACATATATATATATATATATTGGTATATATTGTTAACAAAGACAAATTACAGTGTAAATGAGATGAAGATATTTCGGAGAGATGCATCGACAGTTTCTACCGCTTATTTATTTTTTATTTTTATTTCATTTTGTATTTTTGTGAAATGTTTTTTTTTTGGTTTTTTTTCTGTTTTTTTTTTTGTGTTTTTGGCACGTCGTTGATGTCTTTGTCTGTTGTCCATTTTAGCTTTTGTCTACACATCTGCACTTATTATGATTCGTTATACCATTGAGCAGTATCTGGGCGGTGCCAAGGGGTTCTTTGGCAATGCTCGATGTTTTATATACTAACTTATTTATAAGTATTTATTTTTATAGCCGCAAAAATTGTTGCCAGCATTTCTTGAACGCAATTAGAAGGGGGCCCCAATGCCGTTTTTGTGGGCTTGTGTTGTTCTGCTATTGTTGTTGTTGCTGAACACTGACCAATGGTCAACGATGCCCACTTGAAGATTCATCTTGAAATCATCTGTATGTGATTAATTTGAACACGCTTTAAATTGATTAGAATAATGTTTTGTTTGGGCTGCTGCCATTCGCACTGTGTACTTGTCGATTTCCCCCACGATACCATCACGATGACGATCATGATTACGATTACGATCACGATTCCGATCCGTTTCGTTTAGCTTTTTGTTTATGTACAATAGTGTGAGTGCTAATTTTGTTGCCTAATTTCGTGCAAAATGCTGTTGCTGAAATATTTCTAGTCAAAAGTTGAGTCAAGTCGTTCGCATATCAAAGTTGACACTTGAACATTCATTTCGGCAGATGTTTGCATTTCAATTTGAATTTCAATTTGTATTTTCGCAATTCGCATTCACCAATAATAAGTACAATACAACATAGCACCAAAAAGCGCACGCTATATACTTAGTATATATTAGATACATACTATATATCTATATTCTACGATATATGAATATATATACAAAAACGTACATATATTGAAGGCACTTATTTATAAAAATGTTTTTTTTTTTATTTTTTTTTTTTGTTAACGGTTCGCCGCTTATACACAGCATCGTTTCCTGGCCTATAAACACAAACAAATGCAAGATAGAAAAAAGTAAGCAAAACAAACAAAGTAAAAAAAAAAACAAAAAAAAAAATAAAACAAGAAAAATGAAAATAATATTGACAAGTAGCAAAAACAATTCATTCATTGTTTGAGTTTTTTTTTTGTATTCTTTTTGCTATATATATTTTTTTTTTTTGTTCTTGGCATTGGAATAATGTAGCAGCAGCAGCAGCAGCAGCAAGATTTAATTTTAATTTGATATTGAATTTATATACTTTGATTGCCTTGTCTAGTAAAGTATACATATTTATGGCAAGCACTGTAAATATGTTTAATTAATGACAGCAATTATTTTTTGTTTTTTTTTTTTTTTTTTATATTGAACAATAACTGCTTAAAAACATGAACTATTTAAACGTTGTCAAATTTATTGCAGCGTGGTTTTAACATTCGCTTAGCGAATTCTTCAACCAACAGCGCGAGCTTTCTGTTAAATTAACAGACAATGTAAGCATGCTGCCATCTGTTAATATAACAGCTTCAAGTCGAAATATTTCATTTTTACTGTGTGTGCCAGAAATTTTACAAATTTAAAAAATTTACAGTTATCGTTGCTTTTGATTTTCTGCTGCTTCAAACATTTAGCTAATGTTTTTCTTTGACTTTTTTGTTTGTTTGGGATTAAACTGGCGCCATCATCAAAATAAAATAAAAATATATAAACAATAGAAAATTCTTTTAGATATACAAAAAAAAATCTACGTAAAATTATGTCGAATTGATTTATTGACTTACATATTTAGACTATGTTTCATTTCACATAGATAGCGCTTGTAGTTTCTTTTGTTGTTGTTATTGTTGTTGGGCCTAGAATGAGTTGGGCAACGATAACCTTTTCTTGCCTTCCTTTTGTTTTTTTTTTTCTTCTGGCGCTTGTCTGCTGCAGCCAAAGCCTCCCCCTCCCCTCAAAAAAAAGCCAGTGCAAATATTTAGTTTTCATTTATGCGGCGTTTTTTTGTCTTTTATTTTTTTTCCTGCTCTTGTGTTTTATTTTTTCTTCTGCATGTTTTCCTTGTTAGGACCATTTGAGTTTAACTCGATTTGCGCGCCAAGTAAATAACCGTAAATATATGTATATATGTATGTATGTAGGTATATATTGGGGAAAAAGAAAAATGTTCCTAATTGAAAAGTATCCGAAAGTCGAGAGACTATTAAATGAGAGCTCTTTGGAAAGGTTTTGATTTGTCCCGGGTCAAGCTCATAAAAAAAATGTGAGCTAGCCTTTTTTTTTTGTTTTTTATTTATTTTTTTTTTTTTTACTGTGGCAATTATATCTTTCTAGTGAATTATGTGGAGTATATAAACAAGAATTATTTTTTGGGTTCATGTAGATTTTTATTAGAAAATAAGTTGTAGATTAAAGAATTATAAACATTAATGAATTATCCAAAAATTATCCTTTTTTATTTATAATTTATTTTGTATTTTTCTTTTCTTTTGTTTACTTTTAATACAAATTTGAATAATAATATATATTTTATTTTTAATATGAGAATTTTTTTTTTTGATTTAATCAAATTAATAATTTGTAGATTTACTTTACAAATCGCTGTATCTCATAGCCATTTTATCTGGTGTATCATTAACTGAACTGTTTCACATTATCGCTTAAAGCGAAAAGCATGAGATTTTGATTTCCTTTTCGATTCATTATGCATTGCACGTTGCCACATTAATTGACACAAACACACATACGCACACGTTATTCATTGGGCAGCAAATGGTGTAAGCTAGCGCTGTCTGTGTGTCTGTCTGTTCCTGCAGGCAAACCCAAAACCAAACCCCTGGCGCAAGTATATTTGCTGCTAGATTTGATTTATATGGGCTGCAAATTGACGCGTTTGCTTTTGCTGTTGCTGTTGCTTTTGCTGTATCGATGCACGTAAATGATTTTCATTTTCCAATCATAACATTATGCGTGCTTGCACTACCAATGTCTCACCTGTTCAACTGTTAACTGTACTTGTGGGCGGGCCGAGTCGATGTGAAGCCTCCGTGTAGTCCTTTTTAGCGCCCCCTGTTTTTTTTTTTTTTTTTTTTTTTGCTTTCGTTCTTCGTTGTATTGCAATCAAGCAAATTGAATTAACATATTTGGCTCGAGGGCAAAAAGTGTGTGCAGGCAAATACATAAGCGCTGTTGTTGAGCTCTGCTATGGCAGGATGTGGCAGGATGTTGATTGTGTTGTTGTTACTGCTGCTGCTGTTGTTGTTGTTGTTTTTTGTTGACGTTATTGTTGCCGTAGCTGTCGCTTAAATTTCTGATGGCAGATGGGACACGACGCGTCGTTTCAATTATTTATGGCCTCATGCGCGACTTGTTTGCCTTTGTTAATGACGAGGCAAAAGTGCAAAAAAAAAAACGCACAAAGTGCCAACAATTGCTAACTGCAGTAGAGAATTGCAACAGCAGCAGCAGTAGCAGCAACAGCAGTAGCAACCTCGGCCAAGTCGAAGCAGCAGCTTCACAAAAAAAAAAAAGTTAATTAAAAGTGCAATCAAGCAACGAGAACGAACAGCAGCAGAACCAGAAGCAGAACAAGAACAAGAGCGAGAATGAGAATGAGAATGTGAACCAAAACCAGACTCAGTTCTAGAACCTTACTGAGAGACTCAGACGTTGACATTTTGCTTGCAACGACAAAAAAAAAGTCCATTCAAGGGCAAATGGGGCAGCCCCAAAACTTGTGCAGCCTCTCATGCCACACAATGGTGCTCATACTCTTCACATGCCGCCACACGTATCAAAAAATGGTTTGGCGTACGACATAAGCCTTAGCGCAAATAAAAGGCAAGCTATACACACACATACAGTCATATACCCGCATACAGACACACACACACACACACACACACACATAAATTGCTGCAATTATAGGCGTCATAAATTATAAACGTCGACGGCAAACGGCGATTGAAAGAACGCGACAAAAACGATGCAGGATGAACAATGAAGGACGAGCGACGAGCGACGTTGCGAGGAACGACGAAAGCTCTTCGCTCTTCGTATAAGATGGGTTTGGAAATGCTTTTAATTGATTTCCTTGGCTGTTGCCCTTGTTCACTTTTGTCTTTGTTTCCTTGCCTCGATAAGTATTTCCTTTCCTATTTTTTTTTTTTTTTTTACATTTCCTCTAAGTCTAAGTTCAGATTTTCTTTTCGCTTTTCTCTTTTTTGTTTTTTTTCGTCATCATTGATTATGTATAGTTTTTTTTTTTTAATATTTAAACAGATTCCATCGAAGTTTTAAAGTAAGATTTTATTCTCTCTCTTGCGCTAAAAATAATTTAATTAAATATGCGCAGAAAATTTTCTTTATCCTTTTGTTTGTGCTATGTGATGAAATTGATTGACGTTTCTGAAACTAGAAACTGAAACTGCATAAAAAAAATAAAAAAAAAATAAGAAGAAAAGTGAAGTGAAAATCACAACTTGATGGCTGAAGAGATTTAATTTCCTGACGAGTTATTAATTAGTTTAATTAAGTGCGCTTTTTAATATGACGTTGACATTGACGCGCATTAGTTTTAGTTAATTATTTTTTGTTTTTGCTGCTAATTGCATGCTTTAACATGTTTCTGCATGCATAAAGTTATGTTATGCATATGCTTGATCAATTTGTTGAATATTTTCGATCTTTTTTTTCACAGATTATTTACTCTTAAATGTTAAATTTAAATTCTCTCATTATATTATGTAACATTTAAGTGTCGACCGCAATTATAATCATTGGTTTCTATTTTGGGCTGTCAATAATATAATTAATTATACGCTAAAGTTTTCAACATGATTCATTACATTGTTAATTATCAAACTAATTGCTATCCAATTGATGTTTTGTGGTTATCGAAAACAATTCTAGTGAGAATTACCATCAGTATGAGAAACATCACTCAAAGTCGCTGTTGAGAGAGTGAGTTTTGCTATAATTGAAGATTCGTAACAGCATGAAATATACTTTGTAATTAGATATATATACTATGACCTAAACTTTCATCCAATATCCTTACTTGCCTTGCTGCTTTTGACGATGCCAAAACAAAAAAGAACGTTGCTTGTGCTGATGATGATGGCGTCTACTGCTCTGTTGTTATTGTTGTTTCCCACCTGCTGCTGCTGCGGTCATGGCCTTCTGGCCTTTGACGTGGTCGTACTAACATTGCAAGAGAGGCGCGTGCGTTGAGCGCTTTTTTCGACAAAAATATGTTGATTTAATTTTTGCAGCTGCAGGTGCGCTACGACTGGGAGACACTTTACGTTTCAACCAATTAATAATAACTTAAATGTGCGTTAAATGAAATTTAATTTTACGTTTATGGCTCGACTAATTTAATAGCCTTAGCATTGCGTACCTCCAGCTCCTGTTGAAAAAGTTTTCTCTGCACTAGATCTTATTTCTTTGAGTCTGTTTCTAATATTTTCCCCCACTCTCTCACTCTCTATGTCTTTCATTCTGTTTCTATCTGTAGTTGGCAAATCATATTTATTTATTAATTGTAATTACATTGGACAGACGGAATATGCAGGGTAAACGTCAACAGCTGCGCTGCAGAGAGATTGAGAGTGAGAGAGTGAGAGTAATACGAGTAGATACTTCTGTTTGTATAATTGTAAAAATCGTTTGCTTAGCTTATTTCTAGATATTTTCACCCACGACCCTGCTTTATCTCTCTCTCTCTCTCACACACTTTAACTTTTACTCTCCTTGGGGCTAAGTGTAGAGAAACCTTAACTCATACTCATACTTGTATTATCAAGTTCGCTAGAATGAGAAATTGCTTGGGCTCAAATGGCAACGCAGCAGCAGCATCAGCAGCAGCAGCTTAAATGCTTGCTACAATTTTCAGACAGTCCTCAAAACATGCTGGAGCTTAGGTTCGTGTCAGATACTCAGATACTCTTACTTAAGATATACATGCATGCATGTATGACATTTTTCATTGATGTCCAGTCAAGTATGAAAATGTCACGTCTGAAGTTGAAACTGGATTCAAGATTCGTCTAAAAAAATGAGACGTATAAAAAATGTAAAAGAAAATAGCGTACTTTCAGCTATATACGAATTATAATAATCTAGAAAAAAAATATTTTATAAAACGTCAATTTAATTTTATCTGAATTTTTATTTTAATTTTATCTGAATTTTTTTTTTTTAATTAAAATATTTTTTTAAAATTTAAATATTTTTTAAAAATTAAAATATTCTTTAATAATTAAAATATTTTTTTAAATTAAAATATTTTTGAAAAGTTAAAATAGTTTTTTTAAATTAAAATATTTTTTAAAAACTAAAATATTTTTTTTAAATTAAAATATTTTTTAAAAATTTAAATATTTTTTAAAAATTAAAATATTTTTTAAAAATTAAAATATTTTTTAAAAATCAAAATATTTTTTAAAAATTTAATTATTTTTAAAAAATTTAAATATTTTTAAAAAATTTAAATATTTTTAAAAAATTTAAATATTTATTAAAAATAACATATTTTTTTAAAATGAAAATATTTTTTAAAAATTGAAATATTTTTTTAAGCTATTTTCAATGATCTAAAAAAATATATATATTATAAAATTAAACAAAAAAATGTTATTGACAAATGTTGTATTTTTAGTTTTATTTTAAAAATTGGTTAAAAACTAAAATATAATTTTTTTAAGCTATATACGCATTATATATATTATAAAATTATTAAAATTATTCAGTTATTTATTATTTAATTTTATTTTAAAATTTTTTCAAAAATTAAATTTTTGTTTTTTGTTTATGAAAACAAAAGAAAGTGTATCAATTGTTCGTTATAATACAATTACAAATGCATTATGTTTTTCCAATTTCGTTTTGGTATACTTAAGCATATCTGTGTAAACTAGTGTGGGGGAGGAGGGGGGGATGGTCGACTGCTTGTCTGTATATGTGTGTGTGCTGTGCACTCGAGTAACAGCTGCAGATGAAAATTGCAAATGAAACTCAACTTGCTTTGGCCAAAGAGTCAGAGCAGTCAGAGGTCAGGGAGGCGGGGGACTAGCGGCAGCAGCAGCGAAGTGCTGTTTCTGGTCTGTTCTATACGGTTTCTGGTCATGAGGCATGAGGTCCTTCGGTCGTTGCACAAATCAACATTAAGTACATGTAACTCATGTAACGCAACACACACACACACACACAAACACATAAACACTGTGGCAATAGTAGTGTAGTATAGTATGGGAACCTTTTGGCTTGTCCTAGCACTTTCAAGTGTCAAAGTTGCATGTTATTGCATCAACATTATTTGCTCTATCTCTATCTCTATCCGCATATACATATATACCATATATATATATCTATATCTATATATATGTATCGATGCGTGGGTGTGTGTGCGTGTGTATCTTCATTTTCATCTGTGTGCTGTGCCATAAAAATGTCAAACTTAAGTTTCTGCATATCTCTCTGCCTTTTGCATATGTGTGTGTGTGTCTGTGTGAGCGAGTAAGCCTTTTGCGGTGGATTTCGTTATCACAGTGTAAAACTCTGTATCTAGCAATTTACACTGATTAATTGCATTTCAAATGTTTTGCCCTTGGAACTGGCAGCTGTCGGTCTGTGGCTATTACTGCTTCTGCTGCTGCTTCTGCTGCTGCTGCTGTTGCTGCTGCTGTGTTGCTGTGGGTGGAGATCTATGGGGCACTTTGGTTTACAGTTTGGCCAGAAGTTGAGGTTTTGGTTTTGTGGTGCAACCGCAGAGTGCAAACAAGCAAATTCATTAGCAATGCTCAAAATAACAACAACAACAATAAATAATACAAAAAAATATATACATAAATTATAGAAAACTAAACTTAGAAAAATTTCAGCTAAAATTAAAATTAAATGAACAAAATTTTCAAGTATATTTCTTAAGATAATAGTAATTAAAATATTATACATAAATGTAAAATAGTTAAATTAAAATGAAAATTTCGACTAATTTTAAGCTTCAAACTTATATGAAGTTTAAGCTAGTAAAAGCATTTCGCTGTACGAGTATAACACACAAAGTGAAACTCCTTGACTTCAATAGCTGCTAAACTTTTTCAATTTCAAATGCGTTTTTTTTTCCAGGGAAGAGCGAAAAAATAACGAAACCTTCTTGCTTGGAAAGTGCACACACATAAAGCGATATTGAAGTGGACTCAAAGTAGGTTTTCCGGGGAGTTGATTGCTATTTGGTGGGGTGTACAACTGACAAAGTGTAACTTTTGCCACTGTATATATATATATATATGTGTGTGTGTGTACAATATTGAAACAATTTTATGCGCTCTGCGTGCTCTGGCTACATGAAAAGCAAATCGAAGATGAACTGAAGTCAGGCCATAGTGCAAACAGTTGAACTTAACCACTGGCCACATAGGGAAACCTACATCTTCTACACACACCAAGACACACACACACACATACACATACACACATACACTTTCTCTCTTTACTAGAGCAAAAAGTTCAACCTACATTGCAAAAAAGTTTGGGGGCGTGTTTTTTTTCCCCTTTCTAAACAACAACGCAACATACACAAAAGTCAATTGGCACAATCTCTGACACCATCGTCAATAGTATAAGAATTTGTTGATGCGGTGGAAGAGAGGGGGAGGGGATGAGCTCGTACAATCATTGAAACTTGATTTTTACAGACATTGTTGTTATGCGTTCAGCTCACAGTTCTAACGAATTAATAAAAGTCAATGTGAAATTTCAACTCGTCAATTTGATTGTGGTTGTGAATATAAAGAAATAACAATTAGAATTTTATTCTAGTTTTCACATGCATAAAATGAAATTTAAATATTTATTAGAATTTAATTTTATTTTTTATTATATTTTAAAATGCATTTAAATTTTTTAATTGTTATTTTCTCTAAAGTTTTAGCAATTTATCTGTCTAATAAATTTTAAAATAATTTTTTTTTATAGAATTTTTCTCAGTGCTTTATGCATTCAATTTTCAATTGCTATATTGTTCTGATCAGTTTGATTGTAAAATCATTTTGGCCATTTCATTGAGTTAAAGCAGCTTGTCAGTAAACGTGCTTTGTATTTTCTGTGTTTGGTTTTTCTCTGTCTTTCGCGTTCGTTCTTATTGGGGTTTTGATATGAATATATATAGCCTGATAACCTAGTCAGTGCTGTCTATGATGATGCCGTGGCAAGTAAGTTTAATGCTGCACACACCTTAACCATGTGCCACATCCTGTGCTTTTGATGGGAAAAGTTTAATAGCTTTCGACAATAAAACTTCAACTATTATGTAACAAAAGCAGCAACATTTGCCCCACGATCGACAAACGGTACGAGTAGGTACCAAGTATTGTTAAGGACAGCACAGTACAGCAATTGAAGTGTACCTAAAGAGTGAGCAAGATAGAGACAGACAGAAAGAGAGAAACCAATACCCAACCCTGTATGAACTTTATTGGCAGTCACTCTGAGGCTATACACTTAGTTGGCCATAGACAAGAAGAAGACGGCAAAGATAGCAAAAGCAGCAGTAGCAGCAGCAACATTGCGAGCTACATTACCAGACGGCAAACGGCAGACGGTAAAAGTCAAAAGCCAGAAGCCAGCAGGCGCATATGAGGCACAAGCTACTACAGTGCCACTCAGTATGTACTGATGACTGCTCTTGCAGCCCCTTTCCCTTTCCCCAAAAAAGTTCATGCCCCTCACACGTACCTCAACTTGCCTTTTGCCTTGCCTCAGGGGGTTTTGGCTTTTATTGCGCCCTGGCTCATTGCCTTCCAATATTAAATTTCAGCTTAGCAGTTGCTGGGCTAAGGTCTACGTTTCAAATTCTATGTACATATGTATATGTATATGTTATGCGTGTGTGTGTATGTGTGTGTGTGTGTATGTATGTGTGTGTTTCATGCTGGCTGTTGCCTGCTTATCTGACTTTGCATCTGGTTATGTTTATTTTGCGCCTTTTCGATGGCTCTATTTCCCATAATACTGAATGCCCCCATGCATATAATTAAATTTTTTTGCGCATATTTATTAAAATTGTTTGGCCAAAACTTTTAAATTCATTTTGTAAGATATATGTTCATATATATATATATATATATATATATATGTCTATGCCGATATGTATAGTGCTTGCTTGTATATTACAATTTACCTTAAGTGCTTGGACTTTGCTTTCGCTTTGACTGCTTTACTTTTTTAATGAAAAAATTGTAACTGTAGTGACGGTGCAGTAAAAAAAAACAAAAAAAAATACAAAAAGTTTCTCTTCGTCTATTTGCTTTGTTTTTCATTTTTTATTTATTTATTTTTTTTTTGATAACAAACAATTTTTTCATTAAAAAAGCAAAGCAGTCAAAGCGAAAGCAAAGTCCAAGCACTTAAGGTAAATTGTAATATACAAGCAAGCACTATACATATCGGCATAGACATAGTATATATATATATATATATATATATGAACATATATCTTACAAAATGAATTTAAAAGTTTTGGCCAAACAATTTTAATAAATATGCGCAAAAAAATTTAATTATATGCATGGGGGCATTCAGTATTATGGGAAATAGAGCCATCGAAAAGGCGCAAAATAAACATAACCAGATGCAAAGTCAGATAAGCAGGCAACAGCCAGCATGAAACACACACATACATACACACACACACACATACACACACACGCATAACATATACATATACATATGTACATAGAATTTGAAACGTAGACCTTAGCCCAGCAACTGCTAAGCTGAAATTTAATATTGGAAGGCAATGAGCCAGGGCGCAATAAAAGCCAAAACCCCCTGAGGCAAGGCAAAAGGCAAGTTGAGGTACGTGTGAGGGGCATGAACTTTTTTGGGGAAAGGGAAAGGGGCTGCAAGAGCAGTCATCAGTACATACTGAGTGGCACTGTAGTAGCTTGTGCCTCATATGCGCCTGCTGGCTTCTGGCTTTTGACTTTTACCGTCTGCCGTTTGCCGTCTGGTAATGTAGCTCGCAATGTTGCTGCTGCTACTGCTGCTTTTGCTATCTTTGCCGTCTTCTTCTTGTCTATGGCCAACTAAGTGTATAGCCTCAGAGTGACTGCCAATAAAGTTCATACAGGGTTGGGTATTGGTTTCTCTCTTTCTGTCTGTCTCTATCTTGCTCACTCTTTAGGTACACTTCAATTGCTGTACTGTGCTGTCCTTAACAATACTTGGTACCTACTCGTACCGTTTGTCGATCGTGGGGCAAATGTTGCTGCTTTTGTTACATAATAGTTGAAGTTTTATTGTCGAAAGCTATTAAACTTTTCCCATCAAAAGCACAGGATGTGGCACATGGTTAAGGTGTGTGCAGCATTAAACTTACTTGCCACGGCATCATCATAGACAGCACTGACTAGGTTATCAGGCTATATATATTCATATCAAAACCCCAATAAGAACGAACGCGAAAGACAGAGAAAAACCAAACACAGAAAATACAAAGCACGTTTACTGACAAGCTGCTTTAACTCAATGAAATGGCCAAAATGATTTTACAATCAAACTGATCAGAACAATATAGCAATTGAAAATTGAATGCATAAAGCACTGAGAAAAATTCTATAAAAAAAAATTATTTTAAAATTTATTAGACAGATAAATTGCTAAAACTTTAGAGAAAATAACAATTAAAAAATTTAAATGCATTTTAAAATATAATAAAAAATAAAATTAAATTCTAATAAATATTTAAATTTCATTTTATGCATGTGAAAACTAGAATAAAATTCTAATTGTTATTTCTTTATATTCACAACCACAATCAAATTGACGAGTTGAAATTTCACATTGACTTTTATTAATTCGTTAGAACTGTGAGCTGAACGCATAACAACAATGTCTGTAAAAATCAAGTTTCAATGATTGTACGAGCTCATCCCCTCCCCCTCTCTTCCACCGCATCAACAAATTCTTATACTATTGACGATGGTGTCAGAGATTGTGCCAATTGACTTTTGTGTATGTTGCGTTGTTGTTTAGAAAGGGGAAAAAAAACACGCCCCCAAACTTTTTTGCAATGTAGGTTGAACTTTTTGCTCTAGTAAAGAGAGAAAGTGTATGTGTGTATGTGTATGTGTGTGTGTGTGTCTTGGTGTGTGTAGAAGATGTAGGTTTCCCTATGTGGCCAGTGGTTAAGTTCAACTGTTTGCACTATGGCCTGACTTCAGTTCATCTTCGATTTGCTTTTCATGTAGCCAGAGCGCGCAGAGCAGCATAAAATTGTTTCAATATTGTACACACACACACATATATATATATATATACAGTGGCAAAAGTTACGCTTGGTCAGTTGTATCACCCCACCAAATAGCGATCAACTCCCCGGAAAACCTCCTTTGAGTCCACTTCAATATCGCTTTATGTGTGTGCACTTTCCAAGCAAGAAGGTTTCGTTATTTTTTCGCTCTTCCCTGGAAAAAAAAACGCATTTGAAATTGAAAAAGTTTAGCAGCTATTGAAGTCAAGGAGTTTCACTTTGTGTGTTATACTCGTACAGCGAAATGCTTTTACTAGCTTAAACTTCATATAAGTTTGAAGCTTAAAATTAGTCGAAATTTTCATTTTAATTTAACTATTTTACATTTATGTATAATATTTTAATTACTATTATCTTAAGAAATATACTTGAAAATTTTGTTCATTTAATTTTAATTTTAGCTGAAATTTTTCTAAGTTTAGTTTTCTATAATTTATGTATATATTTTTTTGTATTATTTATTGTTGTTGTTGTTATTTTGAGCATTGCTAATGAATTTGCTTGTTTGCACTCTGCGGTTGCACCACAAAACCAAAACCTCAACTTCTGGCCAAACTGTAAACCAAAGTGCCCCATAGATCTCCACCCACAGCAACACAGCAGCAGCAACAGCAGCAGCAGCAGAAGCAGCAGCAGAAGCAGTAATAGCCACAGACCGACAGCTGCCAGTTCCAAGGGCAAAACATTTGAAATGCAATTAATCAGTGTAAATTGCTAGATACAGAGTTTTACACTGTGATAACGAAATCCACCGCAAAAGGCTTACTCGCTCACACAGACACACACACACATATGCAAAAGGCAGAGAGATATGCAGAAACTTAAGTTTGACATTTTTATGGCACAGCACACAGATGAAAATGAAGATACACACGCACACACACCCACGCATCGATATAATGCATTTGTAATTGTATTATAACGAACAATTGATACACTTTCTTTTGTTTTCATAAACAAAAAACAAAAATTTAATTTTTGAAAAAAATTTTAAAATAAAATTAAATAATAAATAACTAAATAATTTTAATAATTTTATAATATATATAATGCGTATATAGCTTAAAAAAATTACATTTTAGTTTTTAAACAATTTTTAAAATAAAACTAAAAATACAACATTTGTCAATAACATTTTTTTGTTTAATTTTATAATATATATATTTTTTTAGATTATTGAAAATAGCTTAAAAAAATATTTCAATTTTTAAAAAATATTTTCATTTTAAAAAAATATGTTATTTTTAATAAATATTTAAATTTTTTAAAAATATTTAAATTTTTTGAAAATATTTAAATTTTTTAAAAATAATTAAATTTTTAAAAAATATTTTGATTTTTAAAAAATATTTTAATTTTTAAAAAAAATATTTTAGTTTCTAAAAAATATTTTAGTTTTTAAAAAATATTTTAATTTTTAAAAAATATTTTAATTTTTAAACAATATTTTAATTTAAAAAAACTATTTTAATTTTTAAAAAATATTTTAATTTAAAAAAATATTTTAATTTTTAAAAAATATTTAAATTTTTAAAAAATCTTTAAATTTTAAAAAAATATTTTAATTTAAAAAAAAAAATTCAGATAAAATTAAAAAAAAAATTCAGATAAAATTAAATTGACGTTTTATAAAATATTTTTTTTCTAGATTATTATAAATTCGTATATAGCTGAAAGGTACGCTTTTTTCTTTTACATTTTTTATACGTCTCATTTTTTTAGACGATTCTTGAATCCAGTTTCAACTTCAGACGTGACGTTTTCATACTTGACTGGACATCAATGAAAAATGTCATACATGCATGCATGTATATCTTAAGTAAGAGTATCTGAGTATCTGACACGAACCTAAGCTCCAGCATGTTTTGAGGACTGTCTGAAAATTGTAGCAAGCATTTAAGCTGCTGCTGCTGATGCTGCTACGTTGCCATTTGAGCCCAAGCAATTTCTCATTCTAGCGAACTTGATAATACAAGTATGAGTATGAGTTAAGGTTTCTCTACACTTAGCCCCAAGGAGAGTAAAAGTTAAAGTGTGTGAGAGAGAGAGAGAGAGAGATAGGGCAGGGTCGTGGGTGAAAATATCTAGAAATAAGCTAAGCAAACGATTTTTACAATTATACAAACAGAAGTATCTACTCGTATTACTCTCACTCTCTCTCAGTCACTCTGCTCTGTAGCGCAGCTGTTGACGTTTACCCTGCATATACCGTCCGTCCAATGTAATTACAATTAATAAATAAATATGATTTGCCAACTACAGATAGAAACAGAATGAAAGACATAGAGAGTGAGAGAGTGGGGGAAAATATTAGAAACAGACTCAAAGAAATAAGATCTAGTGCAGAGAAAACTTTTTCAACAGGAGCTGGAGGCACGCAATGCTAAGGCTATTAAATTAGTCGAGCCATAAACGTAAAATTAAATTTCATTTAACGCGCATTTAAGTTATTATTAATTGGTTGAAACGTAAAGTGTCTCCCAGTCGTAGCGCACCTGCAGCTGCAAAAATTAAATCAACATATTTTTGTCGAAAAAAGCGCTCAACGCACGCGCCTCTCTTGCAATGTTAGTACGACCACGTCAAAGGCCAGAAGGCCATGACCGCAGCAGCAGCAGGTGGGAAACAACAATAACAACAGAGCAGTAGACGCCATCATCATCAGCACAAGCAACGTTCTTTTTTGTTTTGGCATCGTCAAAAGCAGCAAGGCAAGTAAGGATATTGGATGAAAGTTTAGGTCATAGTATATATATCTAATTACAAAGTATATTTCATGCTGTTACGAATCTTCAATTATAGCAAAACTCACTCTCTCAACAGCGACTTTGAGTGATGTTTCTCACACTGATGGTAATTCTCACTAGAATTGATGCCGATAACCACAAAACATCAATTGGATAGCAATTAGTTTGATAATTAACACTGTAATGAATCATGTTGAAAACTTTAGCGTATAATTAATTATATTATTGACAGCCCAAAATAGAAACCAATGATTATAATTGCGGTCGACACTTAAATGTTACATAATATATTGAGAGAATTTAAATTTAACATTTAAGTTTAAATAATCTCTGAAAAAAAAGATCGAAAATATTCAACAAGCTGATCAAGCATATGCATAACATAACTTTATGCATGCAGAAACATGTTAAAGCATGCAATTAGCAGCAAAAACAAAAAAAATAATTAACTAAAACTAATGCGCGTCAATGTCAACGTCATATTAAAAAGCGCACTTAATTAAACTAATTAATAACTCGTCAGGAAATTAAATCTCTTCAGCCATCAAGTTGTGATTTTCACTTCACTTTCCTTCTTATTTTTTTATTATTTTTATGCAGTTTCAGTTTCTAGTTTCAGAAACGTCAATCAATTTCATCACATAGCACAAACAAAAGGATAAAGAAAATTTTCTGCGCATATTTAATTAAATTATTTTTAGCGCAAGAGAGAGAATAAAATCTTACTTTAAAACTTCGATGGAATCTGTTTAAATATTAAAAAAAAAAAAACTATACATAATCAATGATGACAAAAAAATAACAAAAAAGAGAAAAGCGAAAAGAAAATCTGAACTTAGACTTAGAGGAAATGTGAAAAAAAAAAAAAAAATAGGAAAGGAAAGGAAATACTTATCGAGGCAAGGAAACAAAGACAAAAGTGAACAAGGGCAACAGCCAAGGAAATCAATTAAAAGCATTTCCAAACCCATCTTATACGAAGAGTGAAGAGCTTTCGTCGTTCCTCGCAACGTCGCTCGTCGCTCGTCCTTCATTGTTCATCCTGCATCGTTTTTGTCGCGTTCTTTCAATCGCCGTTTGCCGTCGACGTTTATAATTTATGACGCCTATAATTGCAGCAATTTATGTGTGTGTGTGTGTGTGTGTGTGTGTCTGTATGCGGGTGTATGACTGTATGTGTGTGTATAGCTTGCCTTTTATTTGCGCTAAGGCTTATGTCGTACGCCAAACCATTTTTTGATACGTGTGGCGGCATGTGAAGAGTATGAGCACCATTGTGTGGCATGAGAGGCTGCACAAGTTTTGGGGCTGCCCCATTTGCCCTTGAATGGACTTTTTTTTTGTCGTTGCAAGCAAAATGTCAACGTCTGAGTCTCTCAGTAAGGTTCTAGAACTGAGTCTGGTTTTGGTTCACATTCTCATTCTCATTCTCGCTCTTGTTCTTGTTCTGCTTCTGGTTCTGCTGCTGTTCGTTCTCGTTGCTTGATTGCACTTTTAATTAACTTTTTTTTTTGTGAAGCGGCTGCTTCGACTTGGCCGAGGTTGCTATTGCTGCTACTGCTGCTGCTGTTGCAATTCTCTACTGCAGTTACCAATTGTTGGCATTTTGTGCGTTTTTTTTTCAGTTTTGCCTCGTCATTAACAAAGGCAAACAAGTCGCGCATGAGGCCATAAATAATTGAAACGACGCGTCGTGTCCCATCTGCCATCAGAAATTTAAGCGACAGCTACGGCAACAATAACGTCAACAAAAAACAACAACAACAATAACAACAGCAGTAACAACAACACAATCAACATCCTGCCACATCCTGCCGTAGCTGAGCTCAACAACAGCGCTTATGTATTTGCCTGCACACACTTTTTGCCCTCGAGCCAAATATGTTAATTCAATTTGCTTGATTGCAATACAACGAAGAGCGAAAGCAAAAAAAAAAAAAAAAAAACAGGGGGCGCTAAAAAGGACTACACGGAGGCTTCACATCGACTCGGCCCGCCCACAAGTACAGTTAACAGTTGAACAGGTGAGACATTGGTAGTGCAAGCACGCATAATGTTATGATTGGAAAATGAAAATCATTTACGTGCATCGATACAGCAAAAGCAACAGCAACAGCAAAAGCAAACGCGTCAATTTGCAGCCCATATAAATCAAATCTAGCAGCAAATATACTTGCGCCAGGGGTTTGGTTTTGGGTTTGCCTGCAGGAACAGACAGACACACAGACAGCGCTAGCTTACACCATTTGCTGCCCAATGAATAACGTGTGCGTATGTGTATTTGTGTCAATTAATGTGGCAACGTGCAATGCATAATGAATCGAAAAGGAAATCAAAATCTCATGCTTTTCGCTTTAAGCGATAATGTGAAACAGTTCAGTTAATGATACACCAGATAAAATGGCTATGAGATACAGCGATTTGTAAAGTAAATCTACAAATTATTAATTTGATTAAATCAAAAAAAAAAAAATCTCATATTAAAAATAAAATATATATTATTATTCAAATTTGTATTAAAAGTAAACAAAAGAAAAGAAAAATAAAAAATAAATTATAAATAAAAAAGGATAATTTTTGGATAATTCATTAATGTTCATAATTCTTTAATCTACAACTTACTTTTCTAATAAAAATCTACATGAACCCAAAAATAATTCTTGTTTATATACTCCACATAATTCACTAGAAAGATATAATTGCCACAGTAAAAAAAAAAATAAAAAACAAAAAACAACAAAAAAAAAGGCTAGCTCACATTTTTTTTTTTTATGAGCTTGACCCGGGACAAATCAAAACCTTTCCAAAGAGCTCTCATTTTATAGTCTCTCGACTTTCGGATACTTTTCAATTAGGAACATTTTTCTTTTTCCCCTATATATACCTACATACATACATATATAAATATATTTACGGTTATTTACTTGGCGCGCAAATCGAGTTAAACTCAAATGGTCCTAACAAGGAAAACATGCAGAAGAAAAAATAAAACACAAGAGCAGGAAAAAAAAATAAAAGACAAAAAAAAAACGCCGCATAAATGAAAACTAAATATTTGCACTGGCTTTTTTTTGAGGAGAGGGGGAGGCTTTGGCAGCAGCAGACAAGCGCCAGAAGAAAAAAAAAAACAAATGGAAGGCAAGAAAAGGTTATCGTTGCCCAACTCATTCTAGGCCCAACAACAACAACAACAACAATAGAAACTACAAGCGCTATCTATGTGAAATGAAACATAGTCTAAATATGTAAGTCAATAAATCAATTCGACATAATTTTTCGTTGATTTTTTTTTTTATATATCTAAAAGAATTTTCTATTGTTTATATATTTTTATTTTATTTTGTTGATGGCGCCCGTTAAATCCCAAACAAACAAAAAAGTCAATGAAAAACATTAGCTAAATGTTTGAAGCAGCAGAAAATCAAAAGCAACGATAACTGTAAATTTTTTAAATTTGTAAAATTTCTGGCACACACAGTAAAAATGAAATATTTCGACTTGAAGCTGTTATATTAACAGATGGCAGCATGCTTACATTGTCTGTTAATTTAACAGAAAGCTCGCGCTGTTGGTTGAAGTATTCGCTAAGCGAATGTTAAAACCACGCTGCAATAAATTTGACAACGTTTAAATAGTTCATGTTTTTAAGCAGTTATTGTTAAATATAAAAAAAAAAAAAAAAAACAAAAAATAATTGCTGTCATTAATTAAACATATTTACAGTGCTTGCCATAAATATGTATACTTTACTAGACAAGGCAATCAAAGTATATAAATTCAATATCAAATTAAAATTAAATCTTGCTGCTGCTGCTGCTACATTATTCCAATGCCAAGAACAAAAAAAAAATATATATATAGCAAAAAGAATACAAAAAAAACCTCAAACAATGAATGAATTGTTTTTGCTACTTGTCAATATTATTTTCATTTTTCTTGTTTTTTTATTTTGTTTGTTTTGCTTACTTTTTTCTATCTTGCATTTGTTTGTGTTTATAGGCCAGGAAACGATGCTGTGTATAAGCGGCGAACCGTTAACAAAAAAAAAATGAAAAAAAAAAAACATTTTTATAAATAAGTGCCTTCAATATATGTACGTTTTTGTATATATATATCGTAGAATATAGATATATAGTATGTATCTAATATATACTAAGTATATAGCGTGCGCTTTTTGGTGCTATGTTGTATTGTACTTATTATTGGTGAATGCGAATGGCGAAAATACAAATTGAAATTCAAATTGAAATGCAAACATCTGCCGAAATGAATGTTCAAGTGTCAACTTTGATATGCGAACGACTTGACTCAACTTTTGACTAGAAATATTTCAGCAACAGCATTTTGCACAAAATTAGGCAACAAAATTAGCACTCACACTATTGTACATAAACAAAAAGCTAAACGAAACGGATCGGAATCGTGATCGTAATCGTAATCATGATCGTCATCGTGATGGTATCGTGGGGGAAATCGACAAGTACACAGTGCGAATGGCAGCAGCCCAAACAAAACATTATTCTAATCAATTTAAAGCGTGTTCAAATTAATCACATACAGATGATTTCAAGATGAATCTTCAAGTGCGCATCGTTGACCATTGGTCAGTGTTCAGCAACAACAACAATAGCAGAACAACACAAGCCCACAAAAACGGCATTGGGGCCCCCTTCTAATTGCGTTCAAGAAATGCTGACAACAATTTTTGCGGCTATAAAAATAAATACTTATAAATAAGTTAGTATATAAAACATCGAGCATTGCCAAAGAACCCCTTGGCACCGCCCAGATACTGCTCAATGGTATAACGAATCATAATAAGTGCAGATGTGTAGACAAAAGCTAAAATGGACAACAGACAAAGACATCAACGACGTGCCAAAAACACAAAAAAAAAAACAGAAAAAAAACCAAAAAAAAAACATTTCACAAAAATACAAAATGAAATAAAAATAAAAAATAAATAAGCGGTAGAAACTGTCGATGCATCTCTCCGAAAATATCTTCATCTCATTTACACTGTAATTTGTCTTTGTTAACAATATATACCAATATATATATACATATATATATATATAATATAAAATCCGAATGTCATAGGTTCAGATCCTTGGAATGCAACAAATGTTCTCACTGATATTGATACCTTAGCAGGTGCCAGCTCATTCGTATTTGTCATCAGCATATAATATACATATAGAACATATAGAAATCTATGTATTTATATATATAGTACATATATTATATAGATACATAGTATACTTGTATCGTGAGAGATATTCATTTAAGATAAATACATATTAATCGACCATCAAGAGCTGTCAACACCAACAACAACCACAAGATCAACAATGACTGCGACTGCTACAGCAACAGCAAACACACAACAAAAACATAAATAACAACAACAGCAACAACAACAACAACAAGTTTCCCACAAATTGTTATTAAAATATTGCCACGCTTTCTCAGTCTAATGTCGTCTCTCTTTATAAAAGTTGCATGAAATTGTTAAATGAAATAAATTTAATGTGCAAAATAGAATGTCAAATACTCTGCAAAAATATTTATAATATTTTTATTTATTATTTTTTGAATTTTTAAAAATATTTTCAAATTAATATTTTTTTATTTTTTTCATTATTATTTTTTTTTTTTTTTATATTTAAATTTCCTTTTTATATTTTTTTAACTGTAAATTTTATTAGTTAAACATTTATAAATTTTTTTAAGGCAATTTAAAGTGAAATTTTAATAGGATTTAAAGCGTTTTTAACGTTGTATATGGTTACTAAGAATTAAAACAATATCCGGCGAACAAATAAATATCTTTTAAATTGCAAATGATCCGATCTGTGTCTGTTGAAGAATAAAACAAGAATTAACATACTATATGTAGCATACATATGTATTTTCAATAGATTTTGTTTTTTTGCACGAGGTGCGCACAAAGTCAAGACTATGCTATAATTATAGCGACACCCACCTATTGGCGCCCAAAATTTTAGACAAGCAAACATACACAATATCACGGACAACAGACAACGGACTATGGACAACGGAGAATTGGACAACCGGACAGGGCAAAGAACGATGCGTCGTTGTCGTTTTGGTTGTTGTTGTTGTCGCCGTCGTCGTAGTCTTCGTCGACGTGGTTTCTCTCACGGTCAAGTTAAAGAAAAAGAAAACATTGAGAACGGATGTTGCTCTGAAGTATCATGCTGGGATACGACACTATGGAGTGGGAGTATTTATGGAGGTCAAACTTACACTGGGCAGCTAAAAGAAGCATCGCATGTGTGTCACATTAACCCAATAAATAAACATTGTTGGCGTATTTGAACTCTGCGAGAGATTTCAGAGAGTTTCTATTTTCTATTTTCTTTTATTTTTAACAGCGACTGAGCGTACTAGCATAATTTCAAGGGCAGAGACGGCAATGGCGGCATCGGCAGTGGCAGTGGCAGTGCCAAAGCTACAGAGCGACAGAGCGTAGATCGTAGATCGTAGTTCACAGAGCCGAGTGGTTGCTCGTCGATTGTCGATGCGTTGATCGTTTTGTGTTTTAATGTGTCTTTGATGTTGTCTAGCGAGTCGTTTTTGCGAAAAGCAAAATTTTTTGGTTTCGAAAATTTTCGCTCAGTTTTTCAGTATCGAGGGAAATCACGGCGCGCTAACTTGGTGGAAATGCCAGTCCGTGTTCGCGTCAAAT
>JBAMBR010003812.1:0-49413 GCA_037044475.1 Zaprionus obscuricornis
ATGGTAAAAATCAAAATCAACAAAAAAAAAAAAATAATAAAATAAAATAAAGCCATGCGTTAACTGATAAGCACAAACAAATCGTTGTAATTCTCTATATTCTAAAGATCTGTATAGATTTGTCAATACATTTCTAATCTAGAGAGAGAGACAGAGAGAGAGAGAGAGAGAGAGTGAGAACGCGACAGTGAGAATGCAAGGCACTTAATATGCTAGTACTGATAGAGACAGTGTATGTGAGGAATAGCAATTGCGAGTGCAAGTGAGATAGGGAGTATGATAGAGAGACTCTGGGGGAACGCGCAATGCGACTGATAAGAAACAGCACAGCGTAACGCAGGTAGCAAAAAAAAAAATATATATATACATTTACGCTCTCTCCCACACACAGTGCCTGGTAATGTCGCTCTCCCACTCTCTTACTCTTGCATTGTCATTGTTTTAGTCCATGCCAAAAGAAAGACCATCGACAGCTGCTGCTGCTGCTGCTGCTGCTGCTACTGCAAATGAGAGCGACAATAGCGTCGACTGTGAATATGACAGTAACAGCGACAGCGACAGCGACAGCGACAGCGACAGCGACAGCGACAGTGACAGCAAACTTACTGATCGCGTGTTTTCTAAAGCATCCGATCCTGTTCTGCTTTCAGTTTACGCTTTGGCTTCGCTGCGTGCGGTCGTCTCTGTGTTTTGTCGTCTACTGCAAAACTAAGAAAAAAAAAAAACAACCAAAACTGAAACTAAAAAAGAAATTTGCAATAATTTAAAAAAAAAACTAACAACAACTAAAAAATATATATAAAAATATTTTAATAAAATTATGTAAGTTTTTGTTTTGTTTTGCTAAATAATAAATGATAATAGAATTTATTTGTATAATAATAACAAACAATTTATGCTTTTTATGTGTGTTTGTGCTTTGAAAATTTTATAAAAGAAAAAAAAAACATGAATACAAAAAAAAAAAACCAAAACACGTGCAAGCTTTTTTTTTCAAAAATTTACTACATATAAATCTAAATATATTTAGATATATATATATATATATATATATATATATATATATATATATATATATATCTATATATATATTTTGAACATTTTGGCGGCTATTTTAGTTGTAGTTTTTCACCCGCTTTTAGTTTTAGTTTCTTTCATTTTTAGTGGGTCAGTGCACTATTCCTTGAGTTCATTGTCACCTTAACGTCAGTTTTCTCTAACAACAAAATTTTTGCTTGTCTTTCTTTCACATTTTTTTCTTTTGCCTTGGCCTCATGCATTCGCTCTCTCTGTCTCTCTCTCTTTTTCTCTGTGTCACTTACTCTTCGTGTCATGCTGCCATTTTTTATAACACTTTCGAAAGCATCAAATTAAATTCTTCAGTTATGCGGCTTTTTCTAACCATACTCTCTCTCTCTTTCACTCTCTTTATCTATCTCTTTCTATCTTTTGACGTTTTTACTTTTTGTCTATTGCCAAAAATAAAATCCAAATTATTTTTGGATGAACTCGTTATCGCTTTTTGTTTTATACGCAGCTTCTTAAGCAGCAAGTTGATGTGACCGATGTTGAGAGAGAGAGAGAGAGGAAGCAAAGAGTCAGCGGGCCGGCATTAGTTTTTATTTTCCCCACTATATTACAAGCATATTTTGAATTTAGAAATATTCCGATGTTGCGACTGGTAAATGTCTAGACTTGAAAGTCTTATCAAAAAATATATATATATTTATATATAAAAACAAAGCTAAAAGCCAGTTTCCTCATCGCACTCGTCATTGCTATTAAAACTACAACGCTAAACTATAACTATAACTTTAACAGTCAGCGGATAGAAATACATACATATAATTATTCTATATATATTATATATAAAAAAAAAACATATGTACATAAATTTCTTCTATTGGATTTTAATACTACTTATAACGCTAGACAAATACTTGTCTTTGCTGCTTTTCTATTTATTTATTATTGTTCATAGCAAAAGCTGTGGGAAGTTTTCTGCTTGGCAAATATAATTCTAGTGCAAAGAGTACAAATTATATAAATACACTTGCACTTGAAGGTATATTTATTTTGCCTAGGAGTATGTAATGCTCATAGGATAAGGCGCATTTTAGATCCTAGAAAGTGTTGATATTCGATAGCAGATTCCTAAGCTGCATGTTTGTGAACACAAACTCAATGAAATATGGGATATATACACCCCATGGCCCTATGTCAGTAACGGCGGAATCGGATCACCAAATCATCGGAAATTAAATTTTTATAGGAATATTTTGTTTTTTTATTTAACAATCCGGCTGAAACTTGCAAGATTTACGTTTACTGACGATTTATATATATCTTTCAAATTTGATCTAAATCGGACCACTATTTCCTATAGCCACCATAGAAAATATCGGTCAAAAATTTACTTTTTATATAAAAAAGTTTTCTTTCAGTCAGCAAGAGTATAATATCTACGGCATGACATTCTTCTATATATATATAAATATATATATTTATATTCAGTCATTATATAGTTCAACAAGCGCATGTTTTATTTTATTCTTTTTATTTATTCTATTCTTATGATTTTTAGCAATAATTAAAACATAGAGAAAAGTTTTTTCCATTCGAATTTATTTCTAATTTATTGTTGAAATTTTATTTGAAGAAATTTTATATATGCATATATTTATTTTTAATATTTTATAAGACGCATTTGATATATATTTTCTTTTTTTATGTATTTTCAAGAATTTTCAACATGTTTAATATGCTAAAAAAAAAAAAAAACTGAAAGAAAAAATTCTATTAAGAAATGTTAAAGCATGTATTAAATTCTTATCATTCATTTGTCATAACTTTCACTTTCAAATTTCATCAATTAATTTTGACTTTTATTTGTTATTCACATAATAAAACTTGGCTAAGATTTTTAATCAAAAAACGAGCATAACAACTATTAAGATACCCTAGAAATTGTAATAATTAATTGATGTCTTTCAATTTTTTAGACATTTTATTATCTATAATTTAATTGTTTATCTTCTTCTTTTTTTTTATATAACTTTTGACTTTTGTATTGTAAATGAAGTGTTTGCTTTTTTTTAATGTTTATTTATGCTGTTGTTGTCTACTTGATACGCGTGTGCATTAGACAAATGTCAATCATTCAAACTGTTAATTGCAAAAAAACAGAAAAAAAAAAAATAATATAATATATAAGCATCAAAAGCCTCGATCAATCAATCAGTGGGATTAATCATAGACGGAACTTTAGACTAGACTAAAATACAAGTGTTATAAACAAAAAGGAAAAAAACAAAACGAAAAAACTATTTTCCGAAAAACTAAACATGGAAAAATCGTCTTGCTCGCCTTGTCATTAAACTTTGGACTCATTCACATTGTCGTTTCATTCTTAGCTAAAAGTCGTTTAGTTTATTTTTGTTGTTAACATTTTTTTTTGGTTTTTTTTTTTTTATTTCTTGCTTATCATTCGAAACATTGGAAATAGTTGTTGCTTTTGTATTCGTTTTTTTTTTTTATTGATTAATAAAAAATTATGAACGTACTGCGGGCGGAACAATCGCTGCATGCATACAGATAGAGATAGATATCGGAGCAAGTGTTATAGCCCTTTGTACCCAAAAAAAAAAAAAAAAACATAATATATATATATATATATAGAAATAAGACTGAAATGTTAGGAGCTATAATAAGCTAAGACTTCTGTCGTGTGGCATTATCATAACTGTATACATAAAGATGATAAGAAGCAAAAGCACCGAATGCTTACACAATGCTTAATGACATGTCAATGGATGGCAAAGGAAATATTATTAGATATAGATATGATAATAATATTGAGAGTGAAAGTGTATGTATGTGTGTGCGTGTGTGTGAGAGAGATAGAAACAGGAAAGGAATTAAATAGAATTAATTATATGATAATTTATAATTATTGAAATTTTGTTATTTGAATTTTTTGAATTTATTTGTCGATTTCTTTGCATAACTTACCTTTTTTTATTTATTTATGCTAAGTCATGCGCGTGTATTTACAGCCCTTTTTTTTAGGGAGGGGGGAAGTATTATTCTAAGACTATATAATGTGTGTTTAGTACTAATAAATATAAATATTGTTACCTATATAATTATTTACAACTTTTTGCCATGCCGACATCTTAATCAGGTGTTAAGTCATAATTTAAACAAATGCGATAAGCGTCCCCAAATGTCGTATGATAGCCTTGACACTGTATGCTTCCGTAACTACTATTACTACTACTACTACTACTACTAAGTTTTCTCTTATCTAAATGACTAAAACTAAGACCATGGGTTGCACTTTAGTCACAGGTCATGCGACATTTTCACAAAAATAAAATATAATAAAAAATTGCAATTAATTTTAATTTTATTATAAAATTCAATTTCAGTTAATAAAACAAAATGACCGCAAGCCCAAATGAAGCATTTTTCAATCGTCCAGGACCAAATCGCCTGAGGACAGCGGTTGCTTATCGTACTACAAATCCAGAGGAGGCCGTCAAGTTACGTATGCACAAGGAAGGTGTCGGTGCTGAAGAGCCAATTTCTGTGCCCGGCCTATTAAAGCGTAGTGCTAACAATTATCCCGACTATCCGGCATTGCGTACAAAAAATGGCAAAAATGGTTATACAACAGTTACCTACAAGTAAGTGAAAAAGCCCTAGGATGAACATGTTGCTGATGTACTAGACTGAAAGCAATTACTTACTTCATTGATTTCGCGTACACTTTTAATGCAATTTCTTTACCTTCTCTCTCACTCTCTCTCTCCCACACACACAATCTGTAGGCAATATGAAGAGAAGGTGCATCAAACGGCCAAGGCATTCATTAAGCTTGGTCTACAGGAGCATCATTCCGTTGGTGTCTTGGCCTTCAATTGTGCCGAATGGTTTTACTCAGCCATGGGCGCCATACATTCACGTGGCATCATTGCCGGCATTTATACAACAAATTCACCTGATGCTGTCTTGCATGTGCTTAAAGATTCACGTGCACAAATTGTCATTGTCGATGATGCCAAGCAAATGGATAAGATTAAATCAATTCGTGATCAATTGCCATTATTGAAGGCTGCTGTACAGATACAGGAACCTTATCCAGCATATCTTAAGAAGGAAGATGGTTATTATCGGGTAAGTTTACAATAGATTTTGACTAGTTCCTGAACTAGTGAAAATTAGCAATGATTTGTTATTTCCCTTAGCTGTATATAAGACTCGGATACAAGAGTAGATCAGTCATAGATACGATCGCTTGAAAAAACCTTATAGTTGCATTAGTTTCCTATTCAAAACATAAAAAAACTTGGTCCTAGTAATGACTAGCACGTATCTCCAATATCTTGGTCTAAATTGAACGTTTGTTTCTATGTATAATTGACATGTAGGATCGCTTGAAAATTGAGGATTTTGTCACACTAAATTTGAGTTTATTATTGATCCACAACTGTTGGGACTAAATTGGACAAGTATATCATATAATTTTGATAGATAGGATCGCCTGAAATTTAAGTCTTTGTATGAACAATTTTATAGTTTCATTAGTTATGTGATAAAAACTTGCTAATTTAGGTATAGCTAAGGACTAACTTAGCTATATGACTAAATTATATCTTCTAGGCTTGTAGTATATCTGCATATATCATATATCTGCCATTCAAGATAAAGGCAAACTTTCCGTTTTAACTAGTTATCCGATTCTAATAGAATTTAGGCCTAATAATGTCTAATAAATATCTGCCAAATTTAAATTAAATCGTACAACTCTATATTCTCATAGCTTTCACAGCAAAAATCAAAAACTCTTAAAACTTTTCTCTCCAATATAATTTCATATATCAACTTGTACTTGCAGTGGTCCGAAATTGAATGCATGCATGTTGAAGATGTCGAAGATGAGTTTAAGCGTCGACTCGAGAATATTGCAATTAATGAATGCTGTTGCTTGGTCTATACATCTGGTACTGTTGGCATGCCCAAGGGTGTTATGTTATCGCATGATAATATATCATTCGATATACGTGGCATTGCAAAGGGACTAGAGAAAATAGTGATTGGATGCGAAGCAATGGTTTCATATTTACCATTGTCTCATGTTGCGGCACAAGTTGTTGATATCTATACGGTGATGTCATTGGCCGGTTGTATATGGTTTGCCGATAAGGATGCATTAAAGGGAACATTGGTTAAAACACTACAGGATGCACGGCCCACACGATTTATTGGTGTGCCGCGTGTATATGAAAAATTCCAGGAGCGTATGGTTGCCGTCGCTAGTTCCAGTGGTAGCTTTAAACGTATGCTTGCTGGTTGGGCCAAGGGCATTTCGCTGAAGCATTATATGGAAAATCAAGGGTAAGTTTGTTCCAAAAAAAACGGCAAGAAAAAAAACTACTTCAACTTTAACAATTTTTTTTTTTTTTTTTATTGTGTGCGCATAAATTATGCAAAAATGGATGCACAGTTAAAGTGGCTGCACTTCAGCACAGTAGCTGCTGCTGCTGATGCTGCTGCTGATGCTGCTGCTGATGCTAAAACTTGCTTTCTAGTATCATACACTGACTCTGTAAGCAATCCCGGTTAGCATAGGGCCATGTACATAGAGCGAGAGTGAAGCGCGTTTCGTGCGCTAAATTATGCAAGCGGCAAGCTTTGCTTTAAGCCAAAATCACTGGCAACAACATTACTCATACGTCAGGTTGTACACGTTGAGCACAAGAGTAGCAGTAGCAACCAACACGTGCCTCAACTAAGAGCAATTTTTGGTTTTTAGCAAAGCAACGTAAGGGCAAAAGGGGAGGGGGACGCGCGCGTATTTTCGACTTTGTCTAAGCGCAATTGCTGTAAATTCTTGAAATTGTAGCAAATGTTTTAGTGACAACACGTTTTACTTAACTTTAACTGATTTAAAGATGTTTACGTAGCCAATGCGATAACTTGGATGAAATTAAAGTTACATATAGATTTTCAAGACTTTCAAGACGAAGCTTTAACATTAAGATAAACTCAACTGTTGAAACACTTGACCAGCATAACTTGAACATACTTCCCTATGGATTACATTTTAAAGTTTTGACCCTAATGCTATGCTGGCTTGCATCAGTTACCGTTGCTGTTGCTGTTGCTGAAGCCGTGTCAAGTCCATTATCCTTGGTGCATGCAATTATCAAGTTGCCTCAACACAGAAACTAATCAACAATTCCAATTAAAACTTTTGCTACAATCTTTCTTTTTTTCTCATTCTTTCTCTTTCTTTAGGAACAAAAACAACGCAGGCTTCCGCTATAAGATTGCCAAATCGCTCATTTTATCCAAGGTGAAAGCAGCTTTGGGCTTTGATCGTGTTGTCAGCTTGGTTACAGCCGCTGCTCCAATGTCACCAGAAACTAAGAAATATTTCCTTAGTTTGGATATGAAAATTTTAGATGCATTTGGCATGTCCGAAACAGCTGGTTGTCATACCTTATGTGCTCCAGAATCAACAATATTGAATTCAATTGGTAAAACCTTGCCGGGCTGTGAATCAAAAATAATCAATCAGGATGCCAATGGACATGGTGAATTATGTATACGTGGACGTCATGTCTTTATGGGTTATATTAACAATAAAGAGAAGACTGAGGAATCGCTGGACGATGATTGTTGGTTACATACGGGTGACTTAGGTTTTATTGATGATAAGGGTTATGTTTGTTTAACGGGACGTTCCAAGGAATTGATTATCACAGCTGGTGGTGAAAATATTCCACCAGTACATATTGAGAATACAATTAAGAAAGAACTTGATGGTATTTCCAATGCATTCCTGGTGGGAGAACAACGTAAATATCTAACTGTTCTAGTCTCCATTAAGGTAAGTTTCCTGCTTAAAGAAATCTTTCAATATTTTTACTTATAATTTGTTTTATCCGATTTATTTTATAGACCGAATTGGATAAGGATACAGGAGCGCCATTGGATGAATTAACACATGAGGCATTGGCCTGGATGAAATCATTGGGTGTTGAATATAAGACACTTACAGAAATCTTAGATGCTGGACCATGTCCCAAGGTCTTCAAGTCCATTGAGGATGGTATCAAGCGGGCCAATAAACAATCCATCTCGAATGCGCAAAAGGTACAGAAATTTGCGATTTTACCACATGACTTTTCCATTGTTACTGGTGAATTGGGACCAACTCTAAAGGTGAAACGTAATATTGTTAACAAAATGTATGCTGATATGATCGAGAAGTTATATGCCTAGATAATAATAATAATAAAAAAAAAAAACCAAAACTAACTAAAAACCAAAAAAAAAAAAGAAACTTGAAAAGAAGAAAAAGAAACAAAGGAAAAAAAAAACAAAAACATTTTTATGAGCAAAAGAAGGAACTTGAGCTTTAACATGAAATGAATTTAACGGACTTACAAGCCATTGATTTGCCAGCTTATATTACTTAAAAAAAAAGAAAATATATATATATATATATATGTATACATATTGTAGAAGTGAGAGTTATCCACTCAATTGATCTGAGTGCAATGATAATTCCATTTGTTGATAAATAATAATGATTATGATGATAATGATGATGTTAAGACAATGATATCGAGATGAAGTTAAACAATTATTTTATATGCTTTATTTGCCCAACACCAACACCAACACCACCACCACTATCCCCTATCCTTTTGTCTTCCTTCCCTTCCCCTTAGACAAATTTTGCATACTATATACACGCATTTAGTTAGTAAGTTTTAATTCTTATGTTAATTTGTTTTATTTACTGAAATGCAAGAAAAAAAAACAAACAACAATTTTTATTATACACAAATATATTATACAATTGTTTTTGAATTATTACTAAATAAAAATATTTGCAAATATTGATTAGAATTTTTTAACTCAATTTTTTAGGATATTTTTTAATTGAAATTTTTCATTAAGACTTCTTGTACAATCTATAGGCTGAAAGCTCTTGTTCAGTCAGCTTAACCAACAGCTTTTTATATCCTTGTTGAAGGTATACTCCTTTTGGAATATTTTATATAGCTGCCATAGAAACAATCCGTCGAAAATTGAGTTTTTGGGTGAAAGGAGTTTGCTTGCTTGTCCTACATTTACTTAAATTTCTTTCAAGTTTTTTTGGCTTTCAAAAACTCTCTAAAGAAAATACTTTGCATGTTTTCTACTTCCAAATTTTTTTTCTTCTTTTAAACTGTTTATTAATATCATAAATATCAGATTATAATATCGAAATAAAACTACAAATAAAGGTAAATAAAATAAAGTAAATATATATAGTAAAAAAAAAATTACTTAAATTTCAATCTTAGTTCAATTGATCCTCAGACTCAGGCTGTTCAGTATCTGTTTCACTTTCCAGTCCCTTGGCCAAACGTTCTGCTACACGTTGCATAAGTTCCTCCATACTCATTGTGATCTTTACACAAGCTCGTCGTCGCAGATCATAACGTTGCTCCTGACCACACTGTATACGCTCACAGCTTAAACTTAAGCTAAACCAACTGCTAACATCCTTGTAGCCAGGACGACATTCGCATTCATTATGTGCAATACAATGACTATGCTCCGGACAACCACCCTGACATATTGGACGACAGATAAGCTGATGCTCTTTATTAGGATGATGTGAATGCTCATAGCCTCGTATACATCGGCATTTATTAGGTTCAACGCAATAGCTATGGGCGGGACATGCCTCCTGGCATATAGGTTCACAGAAATCAAAGATAATGGTACGATAGCCCGGACAACAGATCTGTACAGCATCCCAACGTATACGTTCCTCATAGACAACATATTGTTCCTGTTCACCTTCCAATGAATTGTTGACATTAGCAGGCAGGATGCGTGTCCTTGTCACTGGTACTTGATACTTGACACTTATGTTCTTTTGACAATGTCCATTGGTTATGGCTAAACTATGTGTTTGGCCTAACATAAGACCAAACATTGTTAGCGGCAATGTTAGCAATGAAAGCATTTTATTGAAAGAATTCTTGTAGCGGAGAGTCTTTCAATGTTGTCCAACTCTTTGAAATGCACTAAAGCTTTGTTGCAAGCTCTTTGCTGTCTGATGTCATGCTGCATGCTGCATACTGATAAATTCTGAAGGCGACAATTCTTTTGTTTTCAAGTCGTTGCATGATAATAATCCATGTCTGGCCATATTATACATATAGTATAGTATATATACTCATAGCGATTGAAAATAAAGGGTATAACGCGGCTGTGAAAAATGTCAAGAAAACAAAAAAAAATCATAATTATTTCTAATAATAATTAACAAGAAAATATTGTTGCCATAAAATAGCTTTACAAACTTCCAAACTTTCCAGATAATTAAAATTTACAGTTAATCGTATATATAATCACTTAATACAGAGTATTGCATAGTCGTTTATGCTCGATAGTCATTTTGCTGCTTATCGCTGCCGCTCAGTTCACAGCATTGGAAATCTACCGAGACTCCGCGACGAGACCGACAACAAATAGCTGCGACATCAGACACGATCGAACATGTTCGAAAAGGCGTCACTCAATTTTATACACTTGAAAAAAAAATATGTATATATATTAACTAATATATTTAGAATAAAAAAATCTATTTTACGAGGGGTATTTAAAAAGTAAGTTTCCCTGTGTTGGGGGAAAAATAAAAAACAAGTTTTAGGCAGTAAAAATAAATTTATTTTATTCTTTGACTCTTAAACTATTTTTCTACATAGTCGCCTTGGACTACAATACATTTTTGGTATCTGTGTGAAAGCTTAAGTAAACCTTCCTTAAAAAATTCCGTGCCCTGTTTATTGATCCTCGTATATTGATATCGATATCGATATTAATTGATAAATATTGATCAAAATATATAAGATTACTACTTACACAATATATAATCTCCATATAAATTTCGATTAAGTCATGCCTCTGTTTTCATACTCGTATATATGTACATATATAAAAAAAAAACTTATATGGTATATTTCGCAGACTATCAGCAATATACCCCCATCATATCCTTTACTCACCAAACGATGTGTCATGTGTGGTTCAGAAACTTATAAGAAGCGAAGTTTACCAAGAATTTATTTCAGTATTCAACTTCAACTACAGCAATTTATTGGAATTTATTAAAAAAAAAAATAAATAAATATTAATTTAAATAAATTAAAAATTGTGAAAAAATGTTCAAAATAAATATTAGGGTAGCTCTACTGAGCTTTACCTTGACATTAATTGTACTACTGCAGAATTGTCAAGCACAATCCAATAAAATCAATATAAATGTAAGAAAAATATGAAATTATAAAAAAAAATTATATAAATAATATATAAATATATATATTTATTCCTGAACAGAATTGTCCTACGGGATATAAGTATACAAATGGGAAATGTGAACCAATTTGTAATAAGGGATGCGGACAAAATGCCATATGTACAGCACCCAACACTTGTGAGTGTAACGATAATTATAATTATAATGAGGAAACTGAAATGTGTGAACCAGAGTGCAACAATGGTTGTAGCAATAATACTGTATGTGTTGGACCAAATCGATGTGCATCACCCGATGAAACAAATATTGGCAAGGCACATTGTCTGCCACCATGTACAAAAAATCAAAAATGTATTGCAAAAAATACTTGTATATGCAATAAGGGTTATAAAATGGAACAAAAAATTTGTCAACCAATTTGTCCAAATGGTTGTGGTGAATTTGGACTTTGCACGAAACCCAATGTATGCACTTGCCCCGAAAATTATACATGGAATCCGAAAAATCATACATGCCAAGCAAACTGTAAAATTCCGTGCACAGCGAATAGTTTATGTGTTGAACCGAATATATGTCGATGTATTAAAGGCTATACAGAGTTATATGATCACTGTGAACCAGTGTGTGAACATGGTTGTGGTAAAAATGGTCAATGTTCTGCACCCAATAAATGTATTTGTCACGACAAATATATATGGAATGCGACAATTAATGATTGTAAGCCTATTTGTAAAATACCCTGTAAAACACATAGCAAATGTGTTGAACCAGACATTTGCCAATGCGAAAAGGGTTATGCTGAGGATAAAGATATTTGTGTACCAGTTTGTTTGAAAGGTTGCGGAAAATTGGGACATTGTGTGGAACCCAATAAATGTGGTTGTCCCATCGGTTACATATGGAACGATGCAGCACAGGATTGTCTACCAAAATGTGTGCCACATTGTGGTAAACATAGTTTCTGTGAGAAACCAAATCATTGTAAATGTAATGCTGGATATAAACCAAATGATAAATTGAGTCTTAGCTGTTCCTTGGCATTACCATGGTGGGCATATCTAATAGTTGGCATTATAACATTAATTGTACTTTGCACTGTTTGTGGCGTTATTTATTGTTATGTAACGCGCTCAAGAAATATTAATTATTATCCCAATAATTATTCAGATAATACTGCAATTATTTCCTAAATTACAAACAATTTGATATCTATAATATTTTATTTAATTTCAATAATTGTTCCAACAAAGAAAAGAAAATTTTATATTATTGATTATGATATATACATACGATATTTTTATATATATATATATTTATTTTATATATTTATTTATAATTTTATTTAAACCGCAAAACAAAAAAAAAAAATAAAATAAAATAAAAATAATGAATCATACAATGAAATGTAAACTGCAGGCTTATGATTCTTATAACAATATATACTGGCTCTTAGAAGTCAGCGACCCTTATATTATTTTTTTATATTTTTGCCCTTAGCAGATTGTATTAATATTTCCATTAAAATTGGAATGCACAAAAGTAAGCGAACTATGACCAAGCCATAGAAATATTTGGTCAAAAATGTAACTGTATGAAAATCCTTGACCTAAATCTTACAGGACTATGAAATCTTATAGTTAAATTTTCACTTTTTTTTTTTTTTAAATATTTGTTCCCTGTTTTTGCTGTCTTATTCCTAAACTGTCTCTGAGAATTAGTTTCGTTTTTTTAGATTCTTTCAATTTAATATATTTGATCTTGAAAAGCAACGATTAAATGGCTAAACTAATGACAAAGTCGCATCAAATTTTTTATTATATTTCAAAATATAAATTCCAAATATTTTATTCAATTGGACAATGAGTCAGACTTGCATAATACTCTGTCTAATTAGTTTTCTCACAGCATGTTGCACACACAAAATCAACTCTATATGCAAAGAATGGATAAGCGGCAAAGGTAACGCAAGTTCTGGTTCAAAAGTAAGTTCCTAAAATAAGTTCGATAAAATCCAATTTCTTTATATCATAATTTTTCTTTATTTAGACATGGAACTTGCGAGATGTTTGCTGCAAAGGTTTTATGGGCAAGCCACCAAATTGTAAACCTGTCTGTATACCACAATGTATTAATGCCGAGTGTACTGCACCACAGGAATGTACTTGTAACACTGGCTATGAGGCAGCAGGTGGTAGAAAATATAGTAAAATTGGTTGTCGCCCAATATGCTATAATTGTCGCTATGGTGATTGCATTGCACCCGATAAATGTCGCTGTTGGCCGGCATATACCAAGCAAGCAGAAGAAGAATATTGCCAGCCCATTGCAGGATTACTTTTACCACCAGAAAATTGTCCTGAAAATTGCGCTTGCTGGCAAAGATATTCAAATGTAACAGAATATTTTACACTATGTCATACTATTTGCAATAGGGTGGCGGTTCAACCTTGTCTAAATTTAAAGCATTGCGTTTGTAATAGTCTAAATCAAAAATTAATTTGTCAACGGCAACAACATAATGAGCAACCCTATCAATATATCTGTCGACGTATTGAAGATCCTATTGAAGCAGTACACATTGATCGAACATTTCGACGAACTGTTCAAACAGCTCAAACTGATCATAAAACTTGGACTGTTCGAACTTCAACAGTTCCAAATGTTCGATTTGATGAAACTGATCGATTTGCTCATAATGTTGATGCCACTGAAACAATTGAAACAGTTCAAAAATTTCAATCTGATGATGGAATTACAAATGAAAATAATTATGTTGAAGATGAATTTAAAGGTATACATCAAACTATAAATATAACGTTAACAACTAAACGTACATCAAGTGGTTCAAAGATACAATTATGGCCCATTATTTATATTTGTAGTGCCATCGGTATGATTGGATTAGCTGCAATTGTTGCATTATTTTTTCCATGTCGTACTCCATTTCATACAAGTCCTGCAAGTATTTTTCCAAATCTCCAAACTGCTACATAATAAAAATCTTGATTTATTTAATGAATTTTTTTAATATTTATTTTAAAAATATTTAATATTAAATTGTAAATATTTTTTAATATATTTATATAAGTTAAAGCTTGCTTAAAATAAGTTTTCTCTGTTTTCGCTATCAAAGTGATTTTATTTTGTTGTACAGTGCTGTGGCATGTTAACAGTAATAATTAACAGCGCTTGTTAATTTAATAACATTTTGATGTTAACGTAATGTTATTAATAGCAGAACTTTGACTGTTATGTGTGTATGTACATACTTTTACATATGTATGTATGCATGTATGTATGTATGTACATCTGTAATACAAGTATAGATTAAAGCGCTAAATAACAGAATATTAATTAAAATAATTTGCTCATGCATAAAATAAGCAGCAACGTATGCCAATGTACATACATACATACTTACATATTTACATACGTATGTATGTACATTCGCATTCACACGCATTCATTCACCTTCTAACAAAAACGTAGCAATAACAAACGCAAGCAGTTCAAACGTAACCACATACATACATACTTACGTACATACATACATACGTATGTAGGTACTTACGTATGTGCATACAACGTAGTGCTTAAAGTATTAAATATATCACGTATCTACAAACACTCGCACTTACTATCTATAGTATGTATATGTATATGTATGTATGAATGTATGTAAAGTATGTTTGTCCAATTGTGTTTGTTATACAAATATATATATATATATATATATATATATTTATATTTATATATATAAATATATTTTATGCAAGTGTTGTTGGTTTTATATGTCGTCAGTCGCTTTGCATATGAGTTTTGTGCGTTTGTGTTGCTCGATATATACAAATAAACATGAGCACAAAGCAGGCGAACAGAAATTATTAGGCAGATGATTCTGCTTTACGTACGGTACGTCTGTACGTCTGTACGTACAAAAACATGTAGTAGTAGGCAAAGTGTTTCTCTCTGTTATGTATGTATGCATACATATGTATGTATGCGTTGGTGTATGTAGTGTTGTTCATGCTTGTTGTACCATGTGTAGTATGAGTAGAAGTAGCTTTCGCGCAGTGCCGGCAACAGCTAAAACGGTAACAGCGACGACGACTACGACGACGGCGACGTCGACATTCTCAAATTTGTGTTTATGTTTGTAGTCTGTATGTTAATGCATGCATGTACACACACACACACACACACAGCATACATATGTATGAAAGCTTGTAATGAGCGAGAGCGACGACGCGACGGCAAAGGCAAAGGTAAAACCAGAAATGGCATGAAAATGTAATGAATGGACAGCAAGAACAACAACAACACAACTACATATGTTTATATGTACATATACAATACACTAAACAAGCCTACATACGTATGTACATACATACATATGCATATGTATGTAACTGAAATGACGCGTCGCTTTCAATTTACCTCGCTACCCACATGATGACGTAGCAAAATTTGTAAACGTCGTGTAGCGTCGCGTCGTTGACTTTAACAAAAGCAGCGCTGAGTCAACGCCAACGTTAACAGTCAACAGTCAACAGTCAACAAGCAGCAACAACTTAATTTGTATAATAAACAATGGCTTACAACAAAAGAAACAAAGAGAAATTAAAAACTAAGCGAAGCTTTTACATGTGTTTCAGCAATACACATTTTTATCGCCACGACTGTAGACCTTGACAATGAATTTTAAAATTCAAAAATTATACGTTACGTAGAAAACAATATTCAAACTGGAAATGAAATAAAGAAATAAAATGAACGCATGTATTAGTCTAGCAAACATAAACAGTGGCGTCTGCATGACAAAGCAAAGCTTAACAGTGGCGTACAGATTTATTAGCATTGCTTGCAATCGAGTGAACATACAGTAGCGTCCGTAGTTATAGTGCTCAGATTTGTTTTTGATACTACACATTATTTAATCAGTGACAGCATCATCAATTTCTCACTGTCAAATGGTACAAGAAATTTCCGCTGGACTTTTAAAGTCAACAAACTGTAGCATCATCGAAAATAAATGCAGCAACAACAAGCTAAATAAATTGTCTGGCATCGAACGATTAATGTATTATAGCGGAAAACTGATAAGATGTGTGAAAATATGAAGAGCGCAAGTAATTTTCCATAATTATACAATGCGATTAATTCTGACGTCATACTGCGATGACGTTTTAAAGAACTTTGCAATAAAAAGAGAAATATGAACATACACAAATATTCTTTATTGGCAGTTTCACTTTTAATTGATTTATGTGTTGTGCCAATTTCTCATGTTTCTCTTTATTCTGACAGCTGACAGGCGACAAATGTGAACAAAACATTTTCGCAGATTAAAAACTATAATTTTTTAATTTAATTTAATATGCAAATAAATGAATTAAATAAATTGAAACAATCAATTAATGTGCATAAAATATTTACAAATTATATTTGTAAGTTTACTTTTGACATTTTTGTGGGGTTGCTTCTTCTTTGAGCTGTGTGCTTGTCTCTCGACGTTGTGTGTTAATGATGGGATTAAAAACAGTTTTAAATACCGGTTGTTATTGTAATTGCTGTTTATGTAGCTGACTAGTCGCACACGAAGAGACTAAGCAGACAAGTAGACAGACAGGCTGATGGAAAGAGAGAGAGAGTTAAGTGCGAGAAAGAGTGTATGAGAAAGAGAGTAAAGACTTGTAAGTATGTATGTTTGAGTGTATGCATATGCTGTTATTATTGTTATTCGTTTTCATCTGCTTCGCCCCACCAGCTACCCGCAACGACCCACATAACAAGTCTGCCAATGTCGTCGCTCCCGCCGTCGTCGTCGTCGTCGCTGTTGCTGTTGCTGCTGCTATTACTGATATGCTACTACTACGCTTTTGGCGTCGACATCGACGTCGTCGCGCTGTTCTCATGTGTGTAGAAATGAGTTTGAATGAGTTTTTATAGGAAGTATGAGAAGAGGAGGCAGTAGAGTGGTGAGCGGTGGATGAATCGTGAACAGTGAGCAATGCAAGTATGTATGTACATACACACATATACACACATCACAGCACAGCGGAGGCATACATAGTATATGTAGGTACATGTGTACATACATATGTTCACTTGTTTGTCAATATGTACACATGTTATTTGATTTTCGTTGTTTTTGTTTTCTTTTTTTTTTGTTTTTTTGCCTTCTTTGCTTCTTTTATGTTTGTATGCATGTTTGAGCGTGTGTATGTTTATGTGTATGTGTATGCCACACTTCTTATGTTGTTGTTGTTGTTGTTGTTCTTGTTACTGACTGCGGCGGGTACATGAATATAAATGTTGTTTATCTGTCGTTGGCGTCGCAATCCCTGTCGCCGTCTCGGGTGTCCAACAGCCACATCTTCTTGCTCGCTCGCTCTCTCTCACTCACTCAGTAGCTCTCTCTTTTTTGTTTCGCTGCCCTCTTCGTCTATCATTTAGTAGTTTTGTGTGTGTATCGTTTTGTGTTGTTATTGCTATTGTTGTTGTTGTTGTTGTTACCGTTGCCGTTGTTATGCATGATGCCTGTGTGTGTTTCTTTATTGTTGTGTGTACTTGTTGCTGTGTTTATTATTGTTGTTGTTGCCATTCCCGTTGCCGTTGCTCAGTTCACTCAGTTTTTGCTTTGACTTTGACTATATGTATGTGTGTTTATGTTTGTGTGTTCTCTTTGGTCGACTGTGACTTGCTAATCAATGCTGTGCGCCTGGTTATTTTGCTATATCTATATGTACACAAACAAATCTACAAAAGTCACAGACATGCACATGCATACCCCCACTCCATTACCCATACCCCCTCTCATCCAGAAATTCGAACATGGGCGTCACGAATCGTGCGTGTAAATAGCATGTACAACACAACTTGTTACTAAACACACAACATACATATACATACATATATGTATAAACATACATAAATACTACGTGAAGTAAGAGCTCTAAGAGCATGCGAATCAGATTTTCAATATATTTATGTATATGGTGATGTATGCATGTATTAACATGCACAAGTATGTAGCATTTATAGACTACGGCCAATTGGACGAGCGACAAGATTTTCCTATTGTGGCTCGATAGTTGTTGTAGATTATGGGATTGGGTGAACAGTATCAAGCTTTGCATATGGTTTTGATTTTCGTTTTTCGAATATTATATGCTGACACATATGTATATGTATACATACCTACATACATATCTAATACATATTATGTAAACAAAAACACACATACATATGTATACTTTGATTTGAATATATAAATATATTACATATGCATGTATGTATGTATGTTAAGTAGAAATGTGTTTATTGAATGTAAATGTTAAATCAGATAGTTTACAAATCAGCGGGTCATTAGGTTGAACCTTATTAACGAAATAATAAATAATAATTAAATAATTTATAAAATATTTACTATTAAATATTAATAAAAATAAATATAAAAAAATATAAATTATTACGTATACCTATTTTGAAAAGTACAATAAAGAAAAAAAAAAACAAATAATAATAAATAAAAAAAATTTGAAATTTGTAGAATAGTTAATGCTATGAAGTTGTTTTTTTTTTTCTCATGTTTTAATGTACTAAATGAAGAAGAAACACATACTATATACACTGGATTATTTAGCTTCGTTTACATATTTTTACTAAGTAAAAATTTTCGATAAGTATATTGTATATATTTTAAAATAAGATTTTTTATATATATTTTTTTTAATTTTCGGGTTATTTAGAATATTTATAACTCTAAAAGTGAATTTTTATGTTTTAATGTGCTACATGATTAGAAATACATACTATATGCTCTAGATTAATAATTCTTTTACTCATTTTTACAAAGTACAAAATTTAAAAAAAATATTTTTATTTATTTTCGAATAAAAAATGTTTTACTAAGTTTCATTTTTCAGAAATTAGAAAAAAAAAAAACAAATGAGTTTGAATTTGTGATCGGCTACCATAAGATAAATAACAATATAATAAAAATCAAATCAAAATATAAGCTGAAAAATAATGAATGAAATAATAATAATAATAAAGTAAAATAAAATAAAAAATAATAGAAAGAAAAATAAATGAAAATTAAGTGAAAACTTATATAAATATAAAAATATAATATAAATATAAATTATATAACAACAAGAAAATAAATATATAAAATAATAAAAATAAAAATAAAAAATATATAACAATAACCTATAATTATAGGAATTTACAAACCTTTATAATTAAATGAAATTAAATTAAATACTAAAAATAAAAAAATTAAAATTTATGTAAATAAATACATTTTTTATTTTATTATTATTAATTTTATTTTACATGAAGTTAGTTTTTCCTTTGTTAGCTGATTTTTTGGTCCAGCCTAATGTAATTGCTGGCTCGATGGGAAATTTGTTTTAGTTGATTTGATTGTTATTTATTTCTAGAAGCGTATTAAAGATACTTTTTTCTTTTGTGTATGAGTGTGTGTGTGTTTATATATTATGTATGTAGAGCTTAGCATATATAGTTACACCATATATAAATAAAGAGATATGTATATATAAGTATATATGTACATATATATAGAGATAGTCCCACTGTACCTGCGAGTGACCCACTCACAATTGTGTTTATCTTTTGTTTACCGTTACACATCGCGTATTTTCCTATGTGAATACAAATACATGTACATACATACATACATACCTCTATGTATATGTACAAAGAGAAAGCAATAACAACAATAACATGAAGGAAACAAACAAAGTATGCAACTATTTGTATTTGTAGTTTTAATGCCAGCGAGCTTTTGCCAACCCCTTCCACAGCATTCACAATACACAGCAGAGCACATATCAGTATATTTTTTTATATTGTATGCGTCTATGTGTGTGTGTGTGTGTTTTTTTTTTTAAGGAAACAACATTGTTTACACTTGTTCAACGTTCATGAGCTGCTGTTCATTGGTAAATAATTTCATAATAATGTTGTTGTTGCGGCTTGACAAATGATAAGCCGCAGTTACAAATTGCAACAATTACAATTGTGTTAATAATACATCATAATCGTTGCTGTTGTGTATTTTTCTTTTTTAACTGGAATCAAACACAAACAACATTACGCATGCTTTACATACAAATTCATATTTACATGCATGAATTACATACATAATATGCCAGAGTATGTATGTATGTGCCTGCATGTGTATGCTCGCACAGTGTTGTTTGACATTTTGCAATAAAATAAATTAAACAATAAATTATAAATTTGTACAAAAAATGACTGTTGGTCGAACAGGCGCGCATCAATGCACAGTCGTCGATTCAGTTCGCTGTGACGCTAACAGCGACGGCAACAGCGGCAGCAACAGCAACAGCGACTGCGACGGTGACAGCAATAGCAAGAGCGACTGTGACTTTTCTCTTGTTGTTATTGTTGTCGCGCTGCTGTTTTGCTGTTGCTGCTTCTTCTTCTACATTTGCTTGTTATTTTTCTCGTCATCGTTGTTGTTGTTGTTATTGTTGTCTTGCCAGCTGGGGCGAGCCCACTGTATGTGAGTTTTTGTTGCTTCTATTTCATTGCTTCTCGTATGTACCACAAAACATATGTATGTACATATACATTCGTACATATTTATGCATGCGTGCGTGTGTGCGTGTGTGTGTATGTGTGTATGCGTATCATGTTTGGGCACCAGGCGCTTGTGTAATGCGAGAGCAGCAATCGCGTTGGCCGAGTGACCAGCCTGAAGGCGGGCAACAGACCAAAAGCAGAGTTGGACAAACAGTTACAAGCTATGGAAGCTGTGGTAGCTGTGCTAGCAGCTGGCAGCTAGCAGCGCTGTCAGCAGAGTCAGTTCAACAGAATTATGCGATGCTTTGTTGTTGTTGTTGTTTGCCATGTGAATCTTTACCAAATTCACCTTCTGTTCACTCTCTTTGCAATCTCTTTGCAATGGGCAGCGCACTATGTCAGCTGTGCTGTGTGTTTCGATCTTCAGACCCGCAAAATGTTTGGCACAGGTCAGTTATACTATATGTATGCATACATATGTAAATATATGTGCATACATAAATACATACATAAATGTATTTATATTATAGGGGAATTCTACGGTACATATATTCTGTATATAAAGTCATATGGGAAGTATACTATAACTCAACGGAAGCGGTGTGCCGCACAGTTCTAAATACTAATATAACATTCAAATTTCTTATTAAATACTGTTGTATGAAATATATTTTTAATAAACATAAATATATTAACCTTGAACTTTCTATATCGTTTAAAATAAAATGTTTAATTATAAATAGAGCCAAGAATTATTATAGCTGTGAATTATTCTTTCATAAATTTCTAAGAATATTATTTTCAAATTCTAATTTTAATAATATTGAAATATTTCTCTTGATTTTATAATTTTATTTTTATATTTAATGTTAAAAAATTTATATTTATTTTAATTTATAAATTTCTCTTTAATAATAATTACTAATATTTATAAAAATTATTAAAATTATATTATATTTATATTCTAATAATATTCAAATATTTTTCTAGATTTTATTATTTAATTTTTTATATTTATATTTAATGGTAAAAGTTTAATAATTATTTTAATTTTTAAATTTCTCGGTAATAATAATCACTAATATTTATAAAAATAATTAAAATTATATTATATTTATATTTTAAAGATATTCAAATATTTTTCTTGATTTTATTATTTAATTTTTTATATTTATATTTAATGGTAAAAGTTTAATATTTATTTTAATTTTTAAATTTCTCGGTAATAATAATCACTAATATTTATAAAAATAATTAAAATTATATTATATTTATATTTTAATAATATTCAAATATTTTTCTAGATTTTATTATTTAATTTTTTATATTTATATTTAATGGTAAAAGTTTAATATTTATTTTAATTTTTAAATTTCTCGGTAATAATAATCACTAATATTTATAAAAATAATTAAAATTATATTATATTTATATTTTAATAATATTCAAATATTTTTCTTGATTTTATTATTTAATTTTTATATTTAATGTTAAAAGTTTTATATTTATTTTTATTTATAAATTTCTCGTTAATAATAATCACTAATATTTATAAAAAATAATTAAAATTATATTATATTTATATTTTAATAATATTCAAATATCTAGATTTTATTATTTAATTTTTATATTTAATATAACAAGTTTTATATTTTTTTTTATATTTTAAAAATGTTTTCCATATTTTATTTATGATAAAAATACTATACAGCACACGTTTGAGTATTTTTTTAATACTAAGTTTTTTTCTGGCTCTTCTTTTCATACATAAAATTGATGCATTCGTTCTTATCTCTAAAGGATTTCTGCAAGTTGTCGCCTTTGTTTCATAATTTGCAAGTCATTTGACGTATGTAAATCTTCAGATTATTATTGTAACAATATGTAGAAGAAGAAAGAAAAGTATTGCTAATTTCTTTTAATTACATAAATGACTTGGCAAATTTTGCAGACAAAGAGATACAAAATATACTGATTATGAAATGTATTACAATCGATTACATTTTGGAGTATTGATATTTGGGATCAATAAGATCAATAGAACAGAACAGAATAGAACAGAATAGAGCTAAGCTGAGCAAAATTGTAATGAGCCGAGCTTATCAATGTTTCTCAAAAACTCAAATATCACGAGCTTGGCGACCGTTTTCTATTCATATTCATATTCATATTCGAAAACGGATCTGAAATCACTTGTGAGTAATTTTCGTCCATTGATAAGCCAGACAAGACATGAGTGTGCGTGCCTAAAGGTCAATCAATGGAATCGTAGATCATGGCACACTTCAAACCAGGCCAGATCCAAGCGTAGACACATGTAGCTCATATTGAGAGATTATGAAAATGAAAAAAAAATAAATGACGGATAGAGATATTTTCTGTATTTTCCTTATCACAGAACCTTTTTTGCTTGAACTCTGCCATAAATACTGGCCGTTCTATTGTCGGACAGTTTATTCCTCTCAGTGATTTCAACGATGAACGACATTAATTTAGTCTCCGATCAACACGAGAAGCTTCGACCCGCGTCAAGCTATACAACTACCTCATTGCATGAGGCTGTACGGCTACGTCTACCTAAGGATAATACCATTGAGCCACAGACAATACCGGAATATTTTCGTCAACAATGCCAAAAATATGCAGAATTTCCTGCACTGATCTGTGAGTCACCCGATAAGGGTAAGGATGTATGGACAACATGGAATTATGCCGACTATGAGAGTTCTGTGAATCAAACAGCATTAATGCTACTCCTGGCGGGACACGAAGCTGGCAGTTCCGTTGGCGTACTTGCCTTTAATTGCCCCGAATGGTTTTTTGCTGAATTTGGAGCATTATGTGCTGGAGGTATTGTTGCTGGAATTTATCCGACTAACTCAGCTGAGGCCGTGCATCATGCATTGGAAATAAGTGAAGCAACGGTCTGTGTTGTCGATGACGATAAGCAAATGGCAAAACTTCGAGCAATAAAGCATCGACTACCAAAGCTAAAGTCCGTCATACAGCTGCATGGTCCGTATGAATCCTTTGTCGATCAGGAGACAGGCTACTACAGTTGGCAAAAGTTGCAAGAGTTACAGCAAGCGAATTCTGATGAGAATCTTAAGCAGGAATTGCAACGTCGGGAACGTTCAATTTATCCCAATGAATGTGCAATGCTTATATTTACATCTGGAACTGTTGGTATGCCCAAAGCTGTAATGCTTTCCCATGACAGTGTCATATCCAATGCTCAATCTGTGGCAAAAAGTCAGGAGCCAACTGTACCGGGTACTGAACGTTTGGTTACCTATCTGCCGCTCAGTCATATTGCTGCACAAGTTTTTGATATTTTTATGACACTGGAAAAGGGCGGCAGTGTTTATTTTGCGGATAAGGATGCACTTCGAGGTACTTTGGTGCGTACATTTTTGAAAGCACGTCCAACATCAATGTTTGGAGTACCGCGCGTCTTTCAAAAATTCCAGGAACGTCTGGTTGCAGCCGAGGCCAAAGCTAAGCCATATTCACGTTTCATTTTGAGCAAAGCAAGAGAAGCAGTCACTCAATATCAATTGTCTACAATCGCTGGGTAAGCATTGATAACTATCATATAAACAAAAAAGTCCTATAATATTTTCTCTTTCTTTTAGAGAGAATCCATCGCTATATAGTACAGCAAAATATTGGTTAGCTTCTCGTCTTATTCGTCCGATTAGACAAATGTTGGGCTTGGAACATTGTAAAAGCTTTTTAACAGGCGGAGCACCCGTTTCACCAGAGTTAAAGGAATTCTTTTTGGGTCTCGATATGCCATTGTGTGATCTTTATGGCATGTCCGAGTCTGGTGGTGCTGTCACATTACATCGCAAAATTAATAATCTTTATAGTTCCGGTACAGCAATCGATGGACAAGAGTTAAGAATTCATGAACCCGATGTTAATGGACAAGGTGAAATAGTAGTTCGTAGCCGTTCAAATTTTATGGGTTATGTGAATCAAAAGGAGAAAACTGATGAAACTATCGATGATGATGGTTGGTTACATAGTGGTGATCTTGGTTATTTCGATAATTTCGGTAATCTTATCATATCGGGTCGAATCAAGGAATTAATTATTACGGCAGGTGGTGAAAATATTCCACCAGTACATATTGAAGAGTTAATTAAGCGTGAATTACCTTGTGTTAGTAATGTTCTATTGATTGGTGATCATCGTAAATATTTAACAGTTCTTTTGGCACTTAAGACAAAATCTGATCCACAAACGGGAAAACCATTAGATGAGTTACGTGAAGAGACTATTGAATGGTTAAAAGAAATTGGTCTCGAACAAAAACATTTATCTGAACTATTAAATATTCCTGCCGATCTAAAATTGCCAAATGATGAAAGTTCTTTGGCTGCTGCTTTGGATATTAATGCTGAACCAAAGCTATATGAAGCACTCGAAGAGGGTATCAAGCGTGCCAATAAACATTCCATATCCAATGCTCAACGTGTACAAAAATTTGCACTATTGCCACATGAATTCTCTCTGGCTACGGGAGAACTTGGACCTACGCTAAAAATTAGGCGTAATATTGTGCACGCTAAATACGCTCCGGTGATTGAACGATTATACAAATGAGATAAAAGATTATTATTATTATTATTATTTTAGTTTTAAGTTTTTAATTTTCATCATTTCTTGAACTATCTGTAGAATTTACATATACATATACATATAACATATATATTTACTTATATATAAAAAAATTGTGAATTAGTTTTTGTTATGCTAAGATCTTGTACGATCGTTTCTCAAAGTTTGCGCTGCTTCCTCATCTACTTTTTTGTTTAGCTATTGGGAAAAAGCAGATGAGGATGAATTTTTTTTATCCCATTTCATCAAAAATTTTAAGCTTACCTTATCATGATTAACATTTAGTTTCTTGCTACTCTCTTTGCGATCCATAAAACGTTGACCCCATCGTAAGCCAGCAAATGCCAATGCGATGGCAACCAGCATCCATATGATAACAGAACGTGAATCAAAACGATCTGTGCGAATTTTAGGCCATGTCAATGGCGGCGCCAAGGGGCTTAATTCATCGCTGTTGGCCTGAAAATAATTTACAAATTTAATAAAAATTCATAAGTTTTGCTTGCTTCACTTACTACACCACATTCGCAATTATTTGTGAGTTGCTGTGTTTGTTGCCTGGCTACGCCCACATCGAGCAGTACTATGGAACGATTTTGTTTACCATCGAAACAATCGATGCCACGCACACTTAATAAATCATCATTCCAAGCACTTAACATTGGCCACGCCCTTTCGAAATTTAATACATTTGGAGGTGTTCGCAACATAATCTTGGTCAACCATGTGCAATCCCATAGATTATCCGCTAGATTTACATGTTGAAAATGAATTAATGTGCTTAAATTTACAGATCTCAAATAATTCGAACTGAGATCCAAATGTAAAGCTAAACGATTTAAAGCTGTTGCCATATATTGCAGCCAATAGGCATCTTGTAGTCGATTTCCAGCTAAATTTAATTGATTTAAATGTATTAAAGGATTAAGTAAATTTCTTGGTAAATTTTCAATTTGATTTTCCGCCAAATTTATATGTTTGAGTTGACTATTGGATGTGAAAAGTTTAGCTGGTAATGTAATAAGTTGATTGTTGCTCAAGTCCAATTGCAAGAGTGTACTCAATGCATGTAGACTTTCTTCATTCATTAGGGTGACCATATTGTAACTGACATTGAGACGCTGTTGATTTAAGATAAGATAAGATTCTTATTATAGTTAAACATGCAACTGTTTAAAGATAAACATGTGTAATAAATATTTATATTTTTATATGCTCGGAACTTTACCTCAAGTGACTCCAAACCGATAAAACTATCGTTTTCCAATTGTTTTAACCGATTGTTACTTAAATCCAAATGTTGAAGTTCAAAATTTTTAGAAAAACCTAAGGAATCCAATTGTTCAATATTATTCCATGAGAGATTCAAGTGAACAAGACGTGCGCATCCGCGTTCCTTAAGAAATTGTATATTATGCAATTGATTATGTTCCAAACGTAAGCTACGTAAATGTGTATTAGTTTCAAAGGATAAAGATTCTATACGATCGATCAAATTGGATTGCAATGTCAGACTAGAGAGACGATGTAAACCATGAAAATAATGCACATCGATGGAATGCAAACGATTAGCATTAAGTTCCAAATGCTTTAGATGCGTAAGACCCGAAAATGCATCCAATTCCAGACGTTCGATATGATTGTAAGCTAAATTTAGTTGTTGAAGCTGTGGATATGGCTCAAAGCTTTTGGCTGGCAATTGTACCAACAAATTGTGACTAAGATCCAGTGTTGTTAGCGCTGCCAAAGGCTCTTCCGACCATGATTTAATTTCAGCGATTTGATTCTGTGCCAGCGATAGTAATTGTAGGCGTGCCAAACCTTGTAGTGCATAGTCCTCTAGGACACTTACATTGCTATATTTAAGCTCTAGATTTAAGAGTTGAACAAAACGAAGGAATGTCGCATTCTTTAGTTGCGATAAACTGCAATTTCTAAGACTTAACGAGCTCAAAGTTTCCACATTGTTCAATTCATGCAACTGTGCCGCGTTGCAGTTACTTAACTGCAGAGTTTGTGTGCTGCTGCTGCTGCTCTGTGTCACATCAACCAGCAATAATAGTAGCAGCAATGGCAGCCAACGCAGTGACAACCTTTCTAGCCACATTTTATTCAAGACTAAATCCCTCACCGGGGGTTTTCAACTGCTGTAAGTGAACTGGTCTTATCTCAATGCAGCTTCTGGAGGCGCCTGTCAACACATCAAGATAGTTAATCAGTTAACCAAGCGACTGGCCATGTCGTATGTTGTCATGGTTAAATATTTAATCAAAACGATGTTTGCCTAGACAACAGCAACAACAAAAGAGAAAAAAAAAGAATAATACGAATCACGGATACCGACTAACTAAATGGCTTAACTAACCTTTACACGCGCTACTAACTAAGCATCAAATGCAATGCATTTTCATTTAACTAGACGTTGAACTTTTGTTAATTCCCATGCAAGTCTAGAAAACCTTAAGAAATTTCTATGTACTTATTCACATGCAAGTAACGTATATTAGAGAAAAAGGAGCAATAGTTTCATAAAGCTTTTTAACCACAAGCTTTAAGTTCAAAGCTCATCATTATATTGATGTATAAAAGCAATCTAACCACTAAGCTCATCTCTTATATGTTTTGATAGTCACAGCGATAAGTCTAACAAGTATAAATATTATTCAAGTGTAAAAAAAAAAAACGTTATAATTTTTTATTTTTTTTATTGATACCAAAATGAATCCAATAAATTATAAAAAGTATACGGGTCTTTTGACAATTCTATTTATATTATTTGTGTTGATTGAAATTTCATATGGCGAAGGAATATGCACAGCATTACATTATGGAGGTTCAGAGGTTTGTATTTGTAAACTAAAAAAAAAAATTAAAAAATTTTACGATAAATTTGTAAAATATTATTTTCTATCTCTTCAAAATATATAGATTGGCTATATGCCAGTGCATATACTATATTGTTGTCCAGGTTATGGAAGATATTATAGCAATAAATGTGAACCACAATGTGATATGAATTGTCCAAAGAACAGTTATTGTAGAATTCCTAATGTTTGCGCATGCAATGCTGGCTATGAGATTGATGAAACTTATGAATATTTTGGTTATCCCGCCGTTAAGAGTTGTAGAATCCAGCGGATTTTATTATATTATTGTTATGCACTATGTGGAATTTCATTTCTAATAATTGTTATTGTTTCGATCATACGTTATCGATTAAGAAAGAATATGAATAATTCGAAAGACCAAGAAATGGAGACATTTAGTTTAACAGACAAACAAAGATGCAAGTGTTTTTAGTGTTTTGTAGCATTTGCTCTTTATAAGAAATTATTTTTTATATATATTTCTATATCGGAAAAACGATAATATTTAAAAATATATAAATGTAATGTTCATTATTGTATTGTTATATTGTTAATTATGGTTGTGACACACGATTTTCATTTGAATTTTCTTGTTGAACTTATCGATACCGTGTATCTAAGTTTTAACGGTTTCTATATCAAATTTTTTTATTTATTATAATATATAAAAATTATGTTAAATAAAAAATTTAAAAAAAAAAAACAAATTAATATATTTAAGTATAGTCGAATATACACAATATCTAAAGTACAGATTATTCAAATACTATTAAAAAAAAAAAAAAGATTAAATTTTTTTGTGGTTTTCCTTAAAATGAATAATAATTTTTATTATTATTTTTATTATTATTATTATTATTATTTTTATTATTATTATTATTTATTATTCATTAGAAATTGAAATTTTGATAACCGTTGAGTGTTGAATACTTGAAACCTTTTGAAAAGCGTAACTCACTTCTTAAACATGATTCACAGTACTGCATTTATCATAGCTACTTAAATATAAATCCATATATAAATATAAATAAAATAATATTGGATTACAGTTGCTTACCGTCATTCGAATTGGTTAAGTCGCATACATAATGAAACAATTATTTCCATATATTAGCTTTGTTATTTCAATTTTACTATTTTACGATGTTGAATTTGGTTTAAGTGAGGAATACAATTGTTACATCTATGAGGTAATATTCTAACTAAAATAAAATATATAATTAAACATATTCAAAAATTTCATTTTTTTTTTTTTGGTTTTTAGATAGGGGATCCTCAGCCAATTCCGACATGTAAGGAAGGTTGCAAAGGTACACCACCAGATTGTGTACCAGAGTGTAAATCAAAATGTCCTGAAAATAGTAATTGCACAAAACCAGATTTTTGTGAATGTTACAATGGATATATACCAGATAAAATTGATTATACTGCGGCACAAATTTTAAAAAGTTGTAAACCCATAAAAACCCTAAAATGTCCGTTAAATAGTCGACTGGATACCATCAATAATATATGTTTATGTAATCAAGGATATTTCCAAGTTATACGTAAAGATAATACAATTGAAATGAGTTGTCAACCCCATTGTGAAAATGATTGTCCGATCAATAGTTACTGTGCATCACCAAATGTTTGCAAATGCAACGAACAATATGAAGCACATAAAGAGAATTTGGATTTATTACCAAATATTGATAGTTGTAAACCAATATGCAAGGATGAATGTGGCAGCAATAGTGATTGTGTATCTCCTGATCAATGTGAATGCCACAAGGGTCATATACAAGTTGCAGATTCTATGGATTGTATTATCGATCCAAATGCGTTTAATGCTCTTTATGTTATAATTTATAGTCTTGTATTTTGTGCATTAATATTTGTGATTATCGCCGGAGTTTGTATGATTTTTGTAGCATTACGAAAAAAAAATCCTGATAATTCAAAAGGACTTACTGTTCGTGCAAATAGTAATGAATTCCGTACTTCATTTGCCTCTTATAAAGTTTATGATAAATAAGAAATTGCAAAAACAAAAAAAAATAATAATATTGAAAAATGTTTCGATGAAATATTTAAATATTTTCAAATAATCATTTAATAAATTATTTTCAAATACACACTGAAATATTTATTAAGTATATATTTTAGGACTAAATAAAAATTCATCATGTTATTATCACATTTTGTTCAGCACAAAATGAAGCAATTATTATTTTAATTACAGCTGCTTGTAGATAATCAGACTGGTTAAATAATAACCAGTGACGACTGTAATATAACTCCCAAATTTCTCGACATATGTATGTACTAACTAATCATTAAATGTATTTTCACTTTTAAATGTTCAACTGGGAGTTGAATAGTTTTACAATTGGGCAATGTCTGTGTTAAACGCTCAATGGGCTAATTCTATTTAGTTGCTGTCAAAGTGGACTATTGGGATATTACTCAATCTAAGTGATGTTTAAATGCAGCACGAAATTATCGAATATTTATCTAAATTTATATAACAAAGAGAATTATTAGTATATACAAATATAATTCTTAGTCATTTTCTTGGTATATAAAAAAAATTATTCATAAATATTAATCATAATAATGAAAATAATTAATTAACATATGAAATATAAAATAAATTAATAATAAATTCATTGTTAGCAATCATAAATAAAAGCATTTGCATGCAAAGCTTTACATTTGTTATTTGTTATCTTTCATAACGTTCACAAGCTTCACTCTTGTTTTGTTTCCAGCATGATCAATCCGATAAAATGTTTCCAAATTTCTTATCATTTTCGTTTTTATTTTCGAAAATTCTTTTGAATGATTTTTTACATTTGACGCATTTGAAAATCACTGACGTCATAGAATGTTTTATTGTGGTTCAATTCATTATAATTTATATGTAAGAAAATATTCTGAGAAGTGAACAAAACTACTATAAGACTAGTTGCTGAGCTATAAGAGAGTTTCAGTCTTTCGTTTGATTCGTACGAGCCAACTGTTCGTCATCTTTTCGTTTTCAAGAAAATTTAATATGTTTAAATTTGGAAAATTCAATGGATTATTTTACACCATTGCATATACTTATCTACAGTTTGTCACTGGTTGCATTGCTTTTCATAATTTTTATTATCATTGTGGTGATACGATATAAAAGAATGGAACGTAAATCTATAAGTGATGGACATTCGATTTCATTTACGTCTATGGAATCGATTATACTTGACGTTTAGAGCAATCTTGAGCTAATAAAATATAATTTAATAATTTGAGATTATAAAGTATTTATTTTATTTATTAATTATTTATATTTATAATTATTAATTAGAATATTACTGAAAAATAATTTATTTTGACAACATGTGTTTGTGTATTAAGAATATAAACTTAATATTTATAAAAAAAAAACAAATTGAAATTCAACTGAAAATTACATTATTTATTTGTACAAAAAAAAAAACGAGATGTTGTTTTATTAAAATAAAATTCATGAATATTTATTGAAGTTCTCTTCCTAACGTTTATTATTAAAATGTGCAATTTTTCTGCAATTAAATTAAATTCATAACTTTATGTATATATTTATACCCTGTAAAAAAAATATTGCAATAAATGGTGTATATGAAATGAAAAACTTGTAAAGATTTAAAATTTTATTTATTGTGTTTAAAAAAAAAATTTAGAATTACTTAAAATACTAAAAATATAAATATTGAAAATTCTGAAAATAATAAAAATTTCAAATTAGTGAAAACGTCATAAATATTAAAAATACCAAAAATATTAAAAATACAAAAAGTTATCTAGAAATACCAAGATATTTTCAAATGATAAGCACTTAAAAAATATTGCTGTTAAAAATATATTATCGTGTTTAAAAAAATACTAGAAATACTAAATATACTAAAAATATAAATATTGGAAATTCTGAAAATAATAAAAATTTCAAAATTAGTAAAAACATCATAAATATAAAAAATACGAAAATTATTAAAAATACAAAAAGTTATCTAGAAATACCAAGATATTATCAAATGTTCAGCACTTAAAAAATATTACTATTAAAAATACTAGAAATACTAAATATACTAAAATATTAGAAATTCTGAAAATAATTAAAATTTCAAAACTAGTAAAAACATTAAAAATACGAAAAATGCAAAATGTTCTCCAGAAATACAAAGATATTTTCAAATGTTAAGCACTTAAAAAATATTATTGTGTTAAAAATACGAGAAATACTAAAAATATAAATACTGAAAATACCAAAAATTTTAAAAATATTCAAAACGTTACAAATATTAAAAATACCAAAAGTATTAAAATAAAAAATGAAATTTTTACAAGATATTTAATACAAAAATGTATTCACAAAAAAATACTGAAAATATAAAATACATTTATTTTTAAATACACAATCATATTTCTTTTTCTCAATTAAAAAAAATATATATATTTAATAAAAAACTAGAGTATCTCTTAGTTGAGCAGTTTACATTGTGCTACTATTTGATTATTTGATACCGTTGTATGTTTGGAATTTACCTGCATTTCAGTTTTCACTGCAACGTTTATATTTATCAATGCGGTTCAGTTGAAAAGCCACAGGCTCAAATGCACTTAGCCGAAAGGCTACAAGCAAATGGCTCAAAGAGAAACACACAAACACACAGAGTGAGACAGATTGAGACAGAGATATATGACAGGAGACAGGAAAACGATTATGACTATACAAATTTGCTTGTTGCTGCTGCAATTGTAATGTTTATTAATTTGGATTTTGTAACAGTGCCAAAAATATATATGTGCATAGAGATGCTGTGCAAAAACTATACCACAGACAAATTGAAATTGATATGAAATTTGTTGGTAGAGGCAATAACAGCAACAACAACAACAACAACAACAAGAAAGCTTAGCAAAAACTCTTTAAGCCAATGCCAAGAGGCATATGAAGTGAACATTGCGGTTTATGTCTATCATATAAAACGCTACAAATATATTTCTATATATGTGGCAGTGCATGCAGTGTATACGAGTATATAGAATTTGATATGTGGTTAAATAATTGACAATTGAAAATAGTAAAATGCAGAGACAAGTTTTGCACAAATTGACAATTGAAGCTGCAAATTGCAATGGGAATTGCAAAAGCTTTAATAAAAAATTCTCTATTTAATATTGAAAATTTAAGTAAAACTTTACTTGAAGTTTTGTTTTCTTTTTATTATTTACAAAAAAAATAAAAAAAATTATTTATTTATATTTCTTTTAATATTTATTTGTATTATTGCTGGAACTGGCAACCGCATGACTTTTGTTTCACATTTAAAATAATTTTATTGCTCTTTCTCGCGCTGTTTATTAAAAACTTTTGTTTTGATTTTTTTTTGAACTTTTGTTTTTTTGTGTTGATTTTTTTTTTGAACGTTTGCTTTGTTTTCAAAGATCTTTTAGCGCGATATTAATACAATGTACAGCATTTAGTCGTTACTCTCAAATTCTGTAGGTATGAAAGAGATGGCAACATGCTTATGCGATAAAAATAAATTTATAAGGCGCAAGCGAAGGTCGTTTAATACATTTGATAAACAGAAGTCTGAGAGTGTGCTGTTGTGCGAGTGTTATAAATTGTAATTATTATTAAATTGTAATATTCATTATTAATTAATAAATAATTAAAAAAAATTGTTTTCTTTAAATTTTGTATAAATTAAAAAAAAAATAAAATAAGAAAATTGTTCCTACAATTTTCATTTGTTGAAATGCAATAAGTTTCAAGTGCACCACAATGACCAATACGCATTGTGAAAGTTTATTTTTGTGGTCTTTACTGTGCTTGTTGTTGTTGTTGTTTTTCTTTGCCAGAGCATGTATTGCATCTGTTGCTTAATAACATTTCAAAAGTGCATGCAGCGCGCTCTGTTGCAAGGAATTATAATTCAATTTTCATGGCCAACGAATGCGAAATGTGAATTTAAAAAAAAAAAAATTTTGCAATTGCAACTGCAATTGACAGTGGCAAAAAAAAAAAAAAAAAACAGGCAACAAACATACACTCATACACACAGAAGCATAGTGTGGGCGTGTATAAATTGGTTACGCCCACCGTTTGGCTGGCAACTTGAGTTAAAATGACAAATTTAATATGTAGTCGCTTATTTGACTGTCTGTTGCAGAGCGACAGAGACATAGCCAGAGAAAGAAAGAGAGAGAATGATATGGCTAAAAGACTTGGCCATGTGCCAGGACTAAAAAGGAAACTCAAGCGGGAATTTGCACACTTATAAACCGGAGCTTTTATTTGCACATTTTATATGGCCAGCGAGTTCTGTCTGTCTTACACTATCCTTCCGTCCCTTCATCTGCTCGTCGTCCTTTCGTCTGTTTGTATTCGCAATGTCTGCATTCGCATTCACATTCGCATCTGTAACTCTCTGCCCGTGTCTCTGTGTTTGACTCCATGTCTTCACGTTTTTGGTATTAAAATATTTTTTTTTTGCTGCATATTTCAGTTGCCAAAATTATTTCAATTTAGTTCCGCAAAATAAATTTGGTCTTTGCCTTTTTTCTTTCATTTTTCTTGTTATTTTTTTTTTAACATTTCCTTTTTCTTTTTGTACTATTTTTATTATTATTAGACTGCGTTTTGTTTGCTTTTTTTTTTGGCTTTATATACGTAATGAACATAAAGTGGCATAATATTTACTTAAGTTGTGTCTTATTTATGTTACTGCAGTTTTTTGCTTAGCTTTGCTTTTACTTCCTTTGGCGCAGATTTAACTTAAGCATAAGTTTTATTTTTTTTTTGTAACATTGAATTTGGATTAAGTTGTCAACGTTTTAAGCGCTGAGTGATCTTTATAATAATACAAATTTTATTTAAGAAAATTTTTAACAAAATTTTAAAATAAATTTTAAATAATAATAATACAAATTTTATTTAGGAAAATTTTTTAAAAATTTTTAAAATAAATGTTAAATGATAATAATACGAATTTTATTTAAGAAACTTTTTAACAAAATTTTAAAATAAATTTTAAATAATAATAATACAAATTTTATTTAGGAAAATTTTTAAAAAAAATCTTGAAAATAAATTTTAAATAATAATAATATGAATTTTATTTAGGAAAATTTTTAACAAAATTTTAAATAAATTTTAAATAATAATAATACAAATTTTATTTAGGACAATTTTTTTAAAAATTTTAAAATAAATTTTAAATAATAATAATACGCATTTTATTTAAGAAAAATTAAAAAAAAAATTAAATAAATTTTAAATAATAATAATACGAGTTTTATTTAGAACAATTTTTAAAAAAAATTTTGAAAATAAATTTTAAATAATAATAATACGAATTTTATTTAGGAAAATTTTTAACAAAATTTTAAAATAAATTTTAAATAATAATAATACAAATTTTATTTAGGACAATTTTTTTTAAAAATTTTAAATTAAATTTTAAATAATAATAATACGAATTTTATTTAAGAAAATTAAAAAAAAAAATTTAAATAAATTTTAAATAATAATAATACAAATTTTATTTAGGACAATTTTTTTTAAAAATTTTAAAATAAATTAAAATAAATAATAATACGCATTTTATTTAAGAAAAATTAAAAAAAAAATTAAATAAATTTTAAATAATAATAATACGAGTTTTATTTAGAACAATTTTTAAAAAAAATTTTGAAAATAAATTTTAAATAATAATAATACGAATTTTATTTAGGAAAGTTTTTAACAAAATTTTAAAATAAATTTTAAATAATAATAATACAAATTTTATTTAGGACAATTTTTTTTAAAAATTTTAAAATAAATTTTAAATAATAATAATACGAATTTTATTTAAGAAAAATTAAAAAAAAAAATGTTAATAAATTTTTAATAATAATAATACGAGTTTTATTTAGAACAATATTTAAAAAAAAAAATTAAAATAAATTTTAAATAATAATAATACAAATTTGATTTAAGAAAATTTCTTCAAAAGTTGTAAAATAAATTTTAAATAATAATAGAAATTTATTTATTTTATTTTTTTTTTACTGATCAAATCTTTGATTTTTATTTAAAATAATTCTGCATTTAAGTTCAAACTTGACAGACAAGCTTTTAACATGCTACAAGCTTTACTTAATTTCAGCTACATATTTTAGCTCTATTTTTTTTTTCTTTTTCTTGCTTGTCGAAACTCTCTTCAACTTGTTTTTATTGTCCAAAATCACATTCAATTGTTACAATTTCTCTGCTTAGCTGAAACATTGTTCTTTTTTTCTTGTTTTTTTTTTCTTAGTTGTGTTTTCTTTATTTTTTTGTACTCTTGCTTATTTCACATTAATTTCTAGCTTCATAATAGACTCAGAGTTCTTATACTCGACAGGCAAGCAGTATATTGTTTGCGCTTTCAATGAATTTTTTAATAGTATGCTCATTGTCCTTTTCTTGGGCAGTTCCTCTCTCTCTCTCGCTCTCTCTCTCTCTCTCTCTCTTTCTTCTTAGCTCTCCGCTGCTGTTGCTTTTTCTGCATTCATGTACAATTCGTATCATGTTGCTTTAACCTTTAATTGCAATGTTGGTCATTGCGCCCTTGGCAAATTCGACATGAAAAATAACAAAGTAAATTTTGCATAGACTACAGTATACCCTGTAATTGCTCATATTATACGATCTTTTTTTTATGTATTAGTGTTGTCACGCCCACTTTTAGTTGTTTTACAAAATTTGCATAATATTCTACATACTCTTCAATAAGCAAATCTGCATAAGTCTTAGGGTATTTTAAGCGCATAGCAGCCACAGAATTCTTGCTTTGGTTTTTCAAATTTTAATAGAATTTTAGGTTTTTATTTACTGCAACAAAAGCAGTAGCAACAGCAGCAGCAACAACGACAATGTTGAATGGCAGCTGAGCGCAATACACACATAAAACATAAAACATGAATTGTTAGTTTAGTATTTAAATACTAGGCATTTTATAGGGTATATCAAGTTGTCTTACTTTGGCATCAAAAAAAAAAAAAATTTCAATACTAGAAATTTTATTTATTACTTTAAAATTTAAAAAATTGCATTGCTACAGCAACAACTGTAAATTCTAAACAAATTACAGGATATCTTATAGTCTATGAAAAATTTTGAAAAAAATTTGTAAGTTCATTTTTGTATTTTAAGGATTTTCATTTCTTGTTTGACGTTTTGCTGCAAGAAAATTTTTGTAAAGTTTTCATTACAGGAAATTCTCGACTGCGTTTAGTTTGTGTTTCCTTCACTATTTTTTTTCTCTCTCTCTCTCACTATGCGTGTGTGTGTGTGTGTTTGTCTAAGAGTGTAAATGTCTATGTGTGTGTGTGTATATTTATTTGGTGTACAGCAAAAATTCGGCATGTGAACAATGAACGAGAATGTGAAATGTAAAATGTAAAATGAAACATGAACAAATGAAAGGCAGCAGGATTTCGGCACTCAAAGCATGAGTATAACAGTTGCAAATAAAAGGATGCAAGGACGAGACGTACGTTGACTAACCGGATGCACTGCTGGCAAAGAGAATATTGTGGAGCAGCGGGTAAAGGTGTTGACTTTTTGTCTATTGCAATATAGTGGGAAAGTACGGGCAGTGGCAGTGGCAGTGGCAGTGGCAGTGGCAGTGGCAGTCCCGGAGTCAGAGTGAGAGTCAGAGACTGCTGACCGACTGACGCTTTTCCGTCCGCACAATTTTTGCATTTAATTTCATTTTTGTTAGCTGCCTGCAAAACTTTTTCGGACTTTGTATACTGCTGCTTGTTAAAGTAAAGCGGGTATGATAGACTTGAGAGCAAACAGTTGTTATAAGTAAAGGGTATTTGCAAGTCTTGCCCTTTTTGGTGCTACACTGTCAGTATATGTTTGAGCTATAAAATAAAATTGTTTTTTTTATTACTTTACCGGGTATCTGCTAGTCGTGCATGTCATTAATAATAAGCTTGATTAGTTTGCAGGCTCAATTTCATTAGCTGCGCATCTGTCATTTTCTTTTAAAATTTAATTGTGCCTAAATTACCGGGTATTCAGTAGTCGGATACTAAGCGCTGCAATTATATTTTTTTTTTATTTTGTTTTCGTTACACTTTGATCTTGCAATGAATTAGAAGTTTGCAAAAAAAAATTAAAGGGTATTTGTTAGTCGTGCAACTATTCTTTCTTTTGCTTTTTGTGTGCAAGCTTCATTTTGCTTTTATTGTTCTTGTGCTTGCTGCTGTTGTTTTTTCTTCTGCTGTGCAAGTAATTCCTGTTGAATTTTTTGGGCGTTGTTTTAATTGCCGCTGACAACGAAAGTTGCAACAAATCAGAGTCATGTTGCATATATACTATATATATTTTTTTTTGTATTTTTTTTTTTACTGTGCAACATGCTATGAAAAAGCATTTAAATTCATGTTGTGCAACAGATTGAATAATCGACGTTATTTAAAAGCGATTTAAATCAGATCAACAGCAAAAATTGAAAGAAAATTGAAATCTAAAATTTTGTGCAAGTGTATGTGTGTGTGCGTCTGTGTGTTAGTGTATGTATATATATCTTGTGTCTACTGCAATTCACTTGAAAGTTTACAGCGCCGCAAGCAAAGTCTGCAAATGTTTCACTATGCAAATGTCTGCTGTATATATGTATATAGAGAAAAATGTCTGTATATATATTTTTTGACTGACAGACAGAAGTCTGCAGTTGAAAGCTAAAAGAGTCAGCGCGTAGCTTAAGCTTCTTTCTGTGTGCAATTTTTTATTTTTTTGACTGTTTGCTAAGCTGCAGCGTTAACGCTTGTTTTTAAAGATCAAGCAATGTTTATGCTTACGCACCGGAAGTGCTTGCGGAATTATGTAGAAATTTGTAGAAATATTTTGAGAAATATATTTGTGATATTTTTTTTTTTTTATTAAATTTTTTTTTATTATATTTTTTTTTTTATATTTTTATTTGTTTTGTTTGTCGTTCAGCTTAATTACAGTTTGCAAATACGTGAAATGTGAAATGTGATAAGCGAAGCGAACATTGGCATAATTTTTATGCGCGCTGCACGCTATCGATAAGCCAAGCGAGGCAAGCAAGCATGCAGCTGTATGTGGCAAAAGCAAGGTAATTCAACAATTGCTTGGGCGCGCAACACTTTGTCGACTTTAATCCCGCGCAGCTCACGTAATGCTTACTCTTGCAGCTAGGTGGTAAGTGCAACATAGCAAAGAGTGCAGAGTGCTGTGCAGGAAGTATAGCTCGATGTGCAAGCTGCAACGCTGTCATGTAATAAGTGGCAGCTTGATTTACTGGGCGTGGCAGCACTACTCTTGTTTTTTTTCTTTTTTTTCCTTTTTTAATATTTTTCTCTTCTCTTCTATTTTTTTTTTTTTTTATTTTTTTTGTGATATTCCATTATAGTCGTACAAGGCAGTGGGAAAAGCTTAATGCAATAATCCTCAACGTCGAACGCACGGACGAGTTGATAACAATTTCAATTTTTATGACAAGTCAACTTTGCAACGAAACGGAACAACGAGCGGACGAACGAGTGTGCAACTTGGCTGCCTGCATGGACAGCATAGTAAATGGCAACAGCAACAACAGCAGCAACAATAATGACAACAACAACGACAGCAACTGAGAAAAACAAGTGAAAAAGGTGATTACAAAACGCTCGACTGCTTAATACCCGGTAATCTGCATAAATAACTGTTAAAAGTTTGCTAGATATAAACACTGTAATATACCCGACACTTGTTGCTAAAAGTTTTGCTGGCGACAAATTCAACTACATAAATTTATATATGTTTTTTTTTAAGAGATTTAGATGAGCTTAGATATACCTGGGGCATTTTGGCTATTAAAAATTTGTTAGCTATTTTTTTTTGTGAGAGAGTTAGACACTCGACTGTCGGTCAATTTGTCAAAATAATTAGCTTGACAAAAAATTGTATATCTATTTTTTTCAGGCAGATCGCAGGCTTTGAATTTTCACCAAGAGCTTGTTAGGTTTTACAGAAATATAAAAATATGTATAAAATATATTTATAAATATTAAAAATATAAATAAATAATAAAAAATATAAATAAATAATAATAAAATAATAATAAATAATAATAATAATAAATAGAAATAAATAAAAATAATAAATATAAATATATTTAAATATTTAAATAAATATGAAAAATATAAATAAATATAAGGTCAATTTGTCAAAATAATTAGCTTGCCAATATATATTTTATATATATTTTTTTCAGGTAGATCACAGACTTTCACTTAGAGTACGTTACATTTTACAGTAATATAAAAAATATTAAAAATATATAAATATAAAAATAGATAAATAGATAAATATAAAAATATAAATAAATAAAAAAAAATATAAATAAAAATAGAAATAAATAAAAAAAAAATTTAATAAATCTAAAAAATATAAATAAATATAAGAAAAATATTTTAAAAAATATATAAAAATATATAAATTATAAAATTAAATATTGTAAATGAAAATAAAATTTTTTGTTGCAAATAGCTGACATTTACATAGAAGCAGCATACCTGCAGTGCATATAAATATCATATATAACGACAACAACGACATCAAGCAATACAACAACAAATAATAACATGACCGATTGCACCATTACCGTTGCCATTGCCAACACTCGTCTCTCAACTCAACTCAACTCAACTCAACTGCGAGTCAACTGCGAGTTGAGTCTCTGACTGAAACCGAGCGCGTTATGATTTATTGCCGTGCAACACGAAATGCGTCCATTGAGTATGTCTATCTATGTATATGTGTATGTGTCTCTGTGTGTCTCTGTGTGTTTGTTGTGCAGTCAGGCATGTTTCTGTGTGTACGCCAGAACAGAGATGTGCTGGACTGTTGCTGTTGCCACAGCTGGTCATATCATTCCTCAGGCAGTCAACAATTTTCTTTTTTTTTTTTTTTTTTTTTATTTTTGGATGTCGGCCAGCATTCAATTCCTATGCAGTCTGTTACACTTGCAGAAAATATATTAATATAATTTTATTTTTAATATATATATTTTGCAAATTTTATAAAATTTATTACAATTTTTAAAATAATTTAAAAAATAAAAAATTTTAAAAATTTTAATTAATATTTATATTGCATAAAAATTATAAATTTATTTTTATTTTTTCAAATTCTTTTTTGCACTGTGTATGTGCTGCAGGCTGCACTTAATTGCAGCGCGTGCAACAGGATCTGATTATAGTATTGAAAAGCGACGTATGTGAAAGCATTCAAGATGGATAAAAATGCTATCGGCAGCTAGAGAGATACTATAAAAAGTTGTGCAAGTATTTTAAATATTTATAATAGTATATTTGGTATTTTTCACATATATATAAATATAACGAAATTTATACTCAATTTAGGCTTTGCTACAATGCCAACTAGACGTATACGTAATTTAAGTTTTTTGTAGTTTATAATTAAAGTGAACTTAGCACATTATATAAAAAGATAAAGTAGTGCAAGTATTTATTAAATATATTTAGAATTTTTTTTTTTAATATTTTTGCCACTTATCTGTGAAAAAAGTCAACTTGACGTATGCGCAATTTTGCACTAATTTTAAATTAATTTTTAAAGTAAATTTTATATGCTATATTAATTAATGCAAGTTTTTTTTTTAAATATTTCAAGTATTTTAGTATTTTATATATTTTTTCTATATATTTTCAGTATTTTTTACATTTTAATTAAATTGAAATTCATATTTCTTTTATTTTTCCCCCCTTTGTAAAGCCAACTTGGCGTATGCGCAATATTAGTGCTTTGCACTTTGTCTTTAGTTAGTTTTTAAAGTGAATTTTACACGCTATTTTGAGATTCTCAAATGAATCTGACCATGGAAACTAATTTTGAAGCATTCGTGTCCTCGACACACTTTCCATGGCAACAGCACAGATTTCGGTCGACAGAGTCACGAAATCAATTGGCCAAGTGAATAAAGAAAAGTGAGCGAGAAGTACAAGTAGGATTAGTTGAAGTGGGAGTATAAACTGAGAAAGAGAGAGAGAGAGAAAGAGAGTGAGATAGTTAGAAGAAGCGCGAAGCTGGCGACAAAAGCAAATTGTTAGGAATTTGCATAAATTATCAGCTTGGCAATTGGACAGGCGAAATGTACAAATTGAAACAATGAAGCGACTGCACTCACACACACATATACATACACACACAGTCTTTAGTGCTATCTCTATCTAACTTGCCAAGCAGTATTTGCAGGATCTTTTGCAAAACGTTCCCTTGTTGAGCTTCAATAAAATGTCGACGACTTTGCTTCAATTTGTGACAATTTTCGCGTTGCAACTTGCAACTCACCGTCTTTCTATATATATGTATGTGTGTGTGTGTGTGTGTGTGTGTGTGTGAAGGACTCTTGCAAATGGCTCGTGAAATCAGCACAGTAACGCCCTCTTAAAATAGGGCGTAGCCCAAGCCCTTGCCGCAGCGGCAGCATATTGACAAAAAGAAAAAAAAAAACAAAAAAAAAAATTGAAGACGAAAAAAAATAAAATACCGAAAAATAAACCAAAGTCTAAAATAAAACGAAAAGTCTTTGGCTTTGGCCTGAACATTTTTCTTTCCTTTTTTGTTATCCTCTCTTTCTTTCACTGTGTTTGTGTTTGAGTGTATAAGTCTGTGTGTTGCTTTTTTTTTTGGGTGCTTGCCGAAGTCTGCTCTAAATTGCACTTTATTTGCGGTTTGTTGATTTTATTGCACAACTTTGTTTACAATTCTGCTTAAATTTCATTACACGATCCCTGTGAAACGAACCAAACGAAACGGGCCACAGGCCCACCAAGTATTTCAGCGACAGTTGCATAGAGATAGATATATATATATATATATAGAGAAAGAAAGAGAGAGAGAGAGCGAATGAGACTGATAGACACACAGCGTGCGACATTTGAAAATAAATGACGAAACCTTGATATGAATTAATATTTGAACGCCGCAAACCAAGAACCAAAAACGAATTTAACAAAATATCTATGCAATGCTATGCTTTCTGGCTGTATATGACTGTATGTATGTACTGTCCACATGGTGTATTTTTTTTGTATTTTTTTCGGTTTTCAAAAATGGGTCAATGCAAATCAATTTCGGCTATTGACGTGATAATACAATTTTTGGTTAAATAACGAAGTTTTATTCATTTATTTTGATGTTTGAAAATGTAAATACTAATGAAATGCTATGAAAATTTAGAATATTATTTTTATTGATACTTTAAAATTTTGCTACAATTTGAAGTATTTTTTTTGTATATATTTTTTGGTATATTTAGGTATATAAAGTATTTGTAGTATTTTTGGAAATTCAAATATCGAAAAAATATTGTTGAACTAATAGAATAAATACCAAAAAATTTAGAATATAAATTTCTTTCAACTATAATTTTTGAAAAAATTTTGTAGTATTTATTTTAGTATTTTTAGTATTTTTTTTTTAATGTTAGGGAATGTTATTACTGATTAAATACTACAGAAAAATACTAGACTTTTCAATATATAATTTTATTTTAACTGATATTTTATAGTATTTTTAGTATTTATTTTAGTATTTTTAGTATTTTTTTTTTACTGTTAGGGAATGTTATTACTGATTAAATACTACAGAAAAAATACTAGACTTTTAAATATATAATTTTATTTTAACTGATATTTTATAGTATTTTTAGTATTTATTTTAGTATTTTTAGTATTTTTTTTTACTGTTAGGGAATGTGATTACTGATTAAATACTACAGAAAAAATACTAGACTTTTCAATATATAATTTTATTTTAACTGATATTTTATATACACTTTTTAGTATTTATTTTAGTATTTTTTATAGTGTCAGGGTGATTTAAGACTGACAAGATACTGCTAAAATTTTACTAGATATACTAGTTTTTGTTTTTAAATATTTTTTGTGGTATATTAAATATTTTGATGTATTTATTTAGTATTTTTAGTATTTTTTTTTTAATGTTAGGGAATGTTATTACTGATTAAATACTGCAGAAAAAATACTAGACTTTTAAATATATAATTTAATTTTAACTGATATTTTATAGTATTTTTAGTATTTGTTTTAGTATTTTTTATAGTGTCAGGGTGTTTAAAGACTGACAAGATACTGCAAAAATAATACTAGATATACTAGTTTTTAGTTTTGAAATATTTTTATTATTTTTTGTGGTATATCAAATATTTTTAAGTATTTATTTAGTATTTTTTTAGGGTTTTTTTTTTGTTTTTATTTTTTTTTAGTAATTTAATTAATTTTATTATAATTTTAGTATTTAATTACTCCATCAAAGAATTATTATGTGTATTTTTTTTTTGATATTTTTCTGGTTGCAATAAAAGCAAGTGCGGAAAAAAAGTCATTTCATTATCTTAGATATATGAAATGAAGTTATTGCAACTATAGCACAGTTCATTGCGCTTATTGTATCGTTTTGGCTTAACGCTTAGTTGTTAACTTAGTTGATGACTTTGGTGCTTAGTGGCGTAATATATCTGCAGCACGCCATCGGTCAAATCTAACAAGGCAAAGGTCAAAAACACTTGAGAAAATCACAATGCGGTTGACTTTACGTGAGTTAAAATTGAAAATTGCCACGAAAACGATTCGCGATTCGTGCAGCAATGTTACACATACACACACACACACACACACACACATACACAACAACAACAAAAGAAATACCAAAAAAAAAGTAAAAAGTAAACGAAAGGAAAGAAGAGAATGAAAAGAAAACAGACATGAAAAATCAAAACAAATAAGAAAAACAGGCAGACAAACAAAGTGCCAAGCAAATTAAATAAAATAAAAACGAAAGAGACAAAGACACAGCAAGAGCAAGAGCTAGAGAGAGAGAGAGAGAGAGAGAGCGAGAGCAAGAGAAAGTGAGAGATACATAGATAGTAAAAGAAGCAGGAGCAGCTTAACACGATGTAGGCACAAGGTAGATACAGCTACAGTTACAGTTATACAAAGGCACAGATACAGATACAGGCCACTTATACTGTCATTTATGAGTATACTTGTGTGTGTGTGTGTGTGTGGTAGTAATGAAAATGAAGCAATTGAGCAGCTCAACGACAAAGGAAAATCAAAAGAAAAATAAACAAACAAATAACAATGGCAGAGAGTAAAAACTAATTTACACAGAGAAAAAAGTAAAGGAAATCAGTTAAAAATTAAATATTAACAATTTTTAATTAGAAAAATTATTTTAAAATATATTAAAAAAATCAAAACAATTTTCTATAATTTATTTTAAATATTTTTGAATATTTTTTAGAATTTAATATTTTTTTTATAATATTTATAATTATATATTTAAATATATGCATAAGTACAGAGCTTGCAAAAACAACAACAAAATGCCTGCAAGATCCAGCATCAAGTGTAAAGCTTGCGTTCTGCAGTCTTCAGCACAACAGACTTGTGCACGACACTGCGAGCTAAGCCCAAATGCTGCGCCAGTTGCCATTATCAGCAGCAGCCTTCATTCATGGTTACCAGGCCTAGTCGGCAGCAAGCCGAGCAAAAGACGACAGTGCCGAGTGCCGAGCGCCAAGCACGAGCCGAAGCAATGTATAAAACGAACGGCAGCTGGAGCTCAAGTTCAGCTTCCCAAAATGTGAATGTTCGGGTGCGCGAGAAAAGTTTGACAGCCATTGGAAGCGCAAATACAGGGATAAGCTCAATGGAAGTACACAGCAGCTGAGAGAGAGAGAGAGCAAGAGAGAGCGAAAAAACATTTGAGTGTGGAAGGTAAAAACAAAGAGCAAGAGAGCATGAAAGCTTTTGCTTTGAAAATTTAAGAGCAAAATAAAACAGCCTACAAGTGGCTTGACATAAAAGAGTTGTTCAACTGTAAGCTAAGCTAAGCTTTCTCTTTTGTTGCCGACACATCCCACTCATTTTACTTTAGTTTCATTCTATGCTCTTTGCTTTGTCGCTTCTGTGTAGGCGCCCTGTAGTTTTTCGTTTGTAAAAGCCATTTTTCATTCATGCGAATTTACTTTAAATTAATTTTTTTGTGGGGTCATAAATCATTTTTGGCTCTGGACCTACGCAGCGAATGCGAATACGAATGCGAATGCTCCCACTGTGTATTTGTATGTATGTGTGTGAGTGAGAGAGAATATATATGTATGTATGTATGTATAAATGTGTGTGCATGAATGAACGTGCGTGAAATTTTGAATTATTTGAGTTAGTTTGGCGATTGCATTGAAGGATTCTTAACATCATTTTGGGTCAAGTGGAAACTTCAGTGGAAACTGTGGTCCACAAATCGGTTACAATTGGCTCTATAGCATGGCATAGAAATGGAATGAGATAAGATACGATAAGATAAGATCTTATAACTAGTAGAGTAGAACTTAAGTATCGAATACTTCAAATTGAGCACTTTGTAAGTGAAACAATCGCTTGAAGCTTGTACTATGAACATTTCAGCTGACTTCAAGCAGCAATTGATTCGTTGCGTTTTTGAATGAAAATTTGTAGATGATGGCAATGTCGAGCATCTAGAGAGAAATGCTAAATTTCTGTAGAATATAAAATTTTTTATATATTCATAATGTAAAGAAAACATATTAAATATTAAAAATTTTTAAAATAAAATTTATTTATTGAAATAAAATATGAAAAAATATAAAAATAATTAATTAATTGTCGTTATTATAATTATAAGTTTCAAAATTAAAGTTTTATTTTTTATTAAATTTTTATTAGTTTTTTTTTTATATTTAATTAAATTTATTTTTATTATACATTATATTTTTTTAATATTTTTTTATAATTACTAATTTTTTTTATATTGTTTTGGTATTTATTTATTTAATTTATTTTATTTAATTTTTTTATATTTAATTAAATTTATTTTTATTATATATCTATATATTTTTAATATTTTTTTATAATTACTAATTTTTTAATATTGTTTTGGTATTTATTTATTTCATTTATTTTATTAAATTTTTAATTTTTTTTATATTTAATTAAATTTATTTTTATTATATATCTATATATTTTTAATATTTTTTTTATAATTACTAATTTTTTAATATTGTTGTGGTATTTATTTATTTAATTTACTTTATTAAATTTTTAATTATTTAATTTATTTTATTTAATTTTTTTTTCTTTTATTATATTTCATATAATTTTTTTTCAAAATTTATTTTTAATAATAAATTTGTATTTTATTATTAAAAAAATTAAAATAAATAAAAGATTTCTAACTGTAACTGCTGCTGCTGTTGCTGCTGCTCATTAAGTAATACTACCTCAAGCAAAGCTCAATGAAGCTCTCTGCTGTTTATACTGATGCTCTTTAGCGCACAGCTTCACAACAGCAAAAAAAAAGAAGATAAGAAAAAAAATAAAAAACAAAGCAAATGCAAAATCAAAATCAAAAGCAAAAGCAAAGGCTGAAAGCTTTTTGGGTTTCCGCCTAAGCCAACATGCGAGCTGTAAAGTCTTTGCTCTGCTCTCTTTCGTTAGCTCTTTCTCTCTCACACTCTCTTTGCTTGCTCGTTATGCTAACAGCTCGCTTCCAGGCACGAGCTCAATTTCTGTTGCTGTTGCTATTGTTGGAGATGTTATTGTTGTTGTTGTTCGCTTCCAGTCACGTTTTAGCATCCCCACATTGAATGCTTGGGCATCCAATCGTTTGTCTTCTTTTGCATGTGCAGATGTTCGTAAAGCTTGAATTCGTATTCGTATTCGGGTTCGTGTTTCTATTTTATATATATATATATCAAATATATACAGTTTTGTTTTTGCTTTTGTGTGTTTTTTTTTTTTTTATTTTTTTTTTTGTGCGATTTCTGCCATTCCTGCAGTATCGCTATTTTCCAGCGTCGCCTGGCTGGCAATTTCGGGCTGGCAACGGATTCAGTTGGTGTTCCGGTTTCGGGTTGTGCTGTTAGTTGCCTTTTTCCTGCACAGAGCTAAGCAGTGTGTGCCAAGCGGAGTGTCGCGTCTCACGGTCTCGCTGCCTGATGCCTGATGCCTGTGTGCCAGTGTCTGCCAGTGCCTCTGACTGAAATTGTGTGAGTGTATATGTATATCTATTCATGTGTGTGTGTATGTGAGTGAGAGTGTTTTGTATGTGTGTGTGTTGCGTATGCTTTAACAGTGCGTTTGTAACTGTAACTGTATGTGTGTGTGTGCTTTAGACTATAACTGTATTTGTGTGCTTATGTATATGTGTGTGTGTGTGTGCTACAGCATCAGCCACTGCTTCATAGCATTATGCGTATGCTGTATGCGTGTATGTGTTAGTTTGTTGTCTGTCGCTAACGGTGCGCGCGCGTTTAAGACAGTGCGTGAGTGCGTATGTATGTATGTATATATATATGTATATGTGTGTGTGTGTGTTAGCCAGTGTGACCATATGTATGTGCGTATATGCGTCTATTGTGCACCACAATACCAATACTTACGCACATACGCACATCTACGCATAAATACTAATACTATATAAACACTCACATACACATACACACACACACACTCACACACATGCACGAATACAAATACAATTTTATACTATATGGCAACATTTAAGAGCCCCAACAGGATGCTCAAACGGCAGATAAACTACAACAACAACAACAACATTTAACCCAACCAAGCAGGTAAATCGTGTATATTAAACAAACTAGTCAGGAATATATATATATATATATACTTATATACATATGTATACAATATCTACATATACATATACATATACATATATGTATCTAGCCTATATCGCTTGGGTGCGTGCGTGTGCGTGTGGAATTGAACATTTTCATTTTTTTTTTTTTTTTTTTTTTGCTGTTTTCTGTTTTTTTTTTTTATTTTTGCCATTGTGTGCGAGTGCGGTGCGCTTTCCAACTGGAGGAAATTGATATTCTTATTTCTTCTTGTGCTTTTTTTTTTTTTTTTTTGCAAAAAAAA